>AYEL01085410.1:0-121818 GCA_000484575.1 Olivierus martensii | reverse complement strand
GCTCTTCCGATCTAATAGCAATAAATATAATAATAATTTATCTATTGAAATAACAACATTTCATTTTACCTCATAATGCAAAAAGAATAAAATAATTTAAATATGTATCACATTGTTTTATTTTTATCTGCTGCAGTGCTTTCTTCTTTATTATAAGAATTACAAAATTTAAATCATGTCATAAAATTACTGGTTTTATGCAATGATTCTTTTTAATAGTATTAAAAAGAATTATTGCAATTATTAATAGTATTTTAAAAAGAATTCTTCAAAGTAGATTTTCGTAATGTCATATAAAAAATAATGCTGGAATGTACTGTTTACTTATTAAATAAATAAACAAATTCTTTAATTTTATGTTACTGAAGAAAATTATTGAACCAAAATCTGAATGGCATTTATTTCTGCAAAAATACTTTTTTCTTTATTTAGCGAATATAACGTATTGATTAGCGGATATAAAGATAAGAAATAAGTATAGAAGAGTTTATGCATATAAAAAATAGTAAAATAAAAAATTTTTACAATGAAAAAAAATTTTTAATACTTGATATACTGCTTTAAATAAAAAATGGGTTGTTTAGTTGTTTTTCTAATTTTCAATCCATATTTTGAAACAATTTTTATTTTGTTAGACTATTAAAAAGAATCTCTCTACAAAAGCCAACCATAAAGATTTTCCTATAGTATTCCAATATCTTCTTGAATAGAAAATCAGTAATATTTTAAGAAAGTTTTTCGAATTATTTAACATAAAAGTAAATAAAAATTTAATAAAGCTAACTTATCTACCAAATTGGCATATTCTAATATTAGACCTGCAATCTGCTAATATTAGACCTGCAAACCTGCAATCAATTAAACGTGTACTATTGAGCTTTCTAGAACAATCACAACAAGCCCAATCAAGTGAAGATGTCTTCTAAGATGAAAGTGCCCTGTAAGAAGCCCTGTAACAATCCTAACTTCATATTTGTTCAGAGAAAGCAACTCTCTGGTTCGCTGAGCACAGCACCCAAAATGAGAGCCTTCGCCTGCCTAAGACCAGAGATAGACCTCCAGAAAGCATGATGCTGAGCCGCCAACCAATTCCCTTACAAACCGCCCAAAGACATCCGAACCAATGCCCAGGACAGGCTCAGGTCCAAAAAAGGGGCGAGAAGCACCTTCCCTGGCAAGCTTATCAGCAACCTCATTACCTCCAATCCCCTTGTGCCCCGGCACCCAAACCAAGAACAGGGTACAACCCTGTTCTCGGTGTCCAGTTCCTCAATGAGAAGCCGGCATTCCCAGACTAGTTTCGAAACAAATCGGGAATTATCAAGTGCTTTAAGAGCAGTCTGACAGTCAGATAGGATAAAAGATATGCTTACCAGCATAACCCCTATCAAAATTAATACTAACACATGCAGAAATAGCAAAAATTTCTGCTTGAGACAGTGGCAAACCGCTCAAGGGAAAAGGAATAAAACATCCGAGTCCCTTCGCAGTAAACCCCCGCCCCAACACCAGTAGTGGTTTTAGAACCGTCCATAAACCAGACCAAACCACCCTTGATACTGTGCCCAAATCCCATCCCCAGCCCTCCAAACTGAGAAAAACAACAGTGAAGGGCCGGAAGAATTTAAATTTAGGCACCTTGTAATCCTTAAACCATCCCAAGAATGTTACAGTGTGTTCTGACCCACTCAAAAGACAAATGCTCCACCTTATGGGTCCAAGAAATCCCTCTCGCAGAAGAATGAAGCCTATAATAACCCTCCCGGGCACTCGCCTCAACAAACAAATGCAGAGGAGGAATACACAAGAGGACTTCGAGAGCGGCAGTAGGAGCAGTCTTCATAGTCCCAGTAATGCCCAAACAAGCCAGCCTTTGAAATCTTCCAAGTTCGGCCTGACAAGTCTTAAGTAAGACACTACGCCACCATACAATGGCAGCATAAGTAAGAATAGGTCTCACAACCATGGTATAAATCCATAACAACAGCCCTGGCCTAAGACCAAAAGTCTTACCCAACATACCCCTGCAAGCCCAAAGAGCCCTACAGGCTTTCTCCACAACAAACTCAACGTGTGGCTTCCAAGTCAAACCCTTGTCAAGCAAAACGCCAAGGTATTTGACCTGGGTCGAAAATTGCAAACTTTTACTGAAGAAGGTCGGCTCAGTTAATCCTACCAACTGTCTTCTTCGTGTAAAAGGCACAATAACAGTCTTGTCCGGATTTAATATAGTTTACAATGTTGACATATTATGTTGACATTAGATAAATGATCATATACAGTACAAGGATTAGTAAAAGTTTAAACTTTAAAATTTTACTAATCCTTGTACTGTATATGATCATTTATCTAATGTCAACATAATATGTCAACATTGTAAACTATATTAAAAATTTATGGTAAAGAATTTGACATTCCCCAATACTTGATTTATGGAACAAAGATATTATAATTTGTGAATTTATTAATATTTTGTTGCTGGATATTAAAAAAAAATTTATTGGTATATTGGGAAATATTTGAAAAAAATTGTTTTTAATTATATGAAAAATTAAAACAAGTAGTTTGAGAAAGAACTAAAATTGTCTACTTTCTAAAGATATCTAATCCTTGTACTGTATATGATCATTTATCTAATGTCAACATAATATGTCAACATTGTAGACTATATTAAACATTTATGGTAAAGAATTTGACAGTCCCCAGTACTTGATTTATGGAACAAAGATATTATAATTTACTACTTTTATGCATACTAAATCATCTACTTATTTGACTGATAAACTGGATAAATACTATTCAAGAGTCCTTGATTTATAGAACATATTCTAAAAATAACCAATTTTAGAATCCCTAAAATTAAAATTAAAATTTATATAGAAATCGACAAACTACTATGCTAAGAATCTATTATTGTATAATAAACTTTCAAATTCTGCTGCTCAAAAAATAATACAAATAATTCACTCAATCCTTTAAGCGGGAATACTAAAATTTATTGTCACACACTTGTTAGATGCAGCTGAGGAGAGCCATAAAAGACTGAAAACATTACCACCTGGGATTATTAATAATAAATTTTACTATTTCTGCTTAAAGTGGTGATTGAATTTTTTATGCTTCTGTTATAGTATAAATTTTATTTTTCTTTTGTATAAAGTTTTTATTCTATATGCTTTTATATCAAATTTTAGGGGAAAAAAATCTTTACTATTCGTAGAAAAGGTTTTTTTTCCTAAAATAATACTCCCTCCGTATCAAAATGATTGTCCTATATGCATAAATCATTTGTATTGAAATGGTTATCCTATTTTAAAAAATAATGTTTTATACCTACTCTTATCATTAATTTCAAGGCATAAGCATAATTAATTTATTAAGTATGATAAAACTATATGAGTATAATAAGCATTTATTTAACTTTTATATAATTAACCAATGCATGTGGCATTATATTACATGTTATTTAATTTTTGCCTCAACATTAGCAACTTCTCCTCTGTCATAGCAGCGTTTGGCTAGTTGCTATATCCCAGAAATAGTTTTGGCCAACACATTGTGTTTTTTAATGATAGCTGCTATAATACCATACTTAGGTCAATTTCATTTTTAAAGTTTCTCAATAGCTCATGTAGATTTGCATTTCTCTGTTCAGAATTAGATTGTGTTTCTTTGTCGTAGCTCTAGAAAAAAGGAAGAAAATGACTCCACATATAGTATCAAAATTCTATTTTATAAAAAGTAATGTGTTAAAAATCACTCTTCCCACCTCCATCTCCTTAATCTGAAGCAAATTTGTAAATTTATTTTTAACTTGAAATTTATTTTTTGATATGGAGAGAGTATATAAATAATGCTAGTTTTGATATGAATCTAAAAGATATTTATTTTAATTTATAAATACAATGTTTTCATACAAAGGATTCAAATTTTGTATTCTCATTTTTTATATTGATGATTTTTTTGTGATTGGCTTTTATTTATTTTAAAATAAATAAAAGCCACTGATGTATTAATTAAAAATTACATTCATTAAAAAACATATACAGTGTAACCTTTTATCTCGAAACTCTCTATCTCAAAACCCTTGATATATGGGAAAAAATTTTTTTCTGTGCACTTTTGGTATTAAACCAATGTAATTTCAATAGTTATCTTGAAGTATTTTCTACAAAACCTTTGCTATCTCAAATTAGTTTATAATTTTTTTGTGCTAGAGAAATTAAAAATAATTATGAATTTTCCTCGCTTTCAGAGTCTAAACAAAGGATTTAAATTTAACAAAAGAATGTAAGTGCGCTACTGATAATCAGAACAGAAACTTTTTTTGTGCATGCTCAGGATACTGAACATGCTGTACAGTAGTTTCATTTTCTAAGTTTCACTTCTAATTTGTTGATGTTTTTGTCAATATGACCATGTTTATTCAGTGATATTTTAACCTTTGGTTTTTAAGGAGCAGGATTATTTAGACACTAATTTTCATGGAAAAAAGAGTGTCTTGTACAACATTAAAAACTATGGTATGCATTATTGACATAAAAATCTTTATTTAAAATAGAATCTTGATATCTTGAAAACTCTTTATATCGAATTTTTTTGTTCCGGTGAGATTCAAGATATCAAGGTTCTGCTGTATCTATAAACTACTTTATTCATAATCAGATAAAACGTATTAGTTTTTCCTAAAATAAATACAGCAATGCTTTGGATATGTTATCAATATATTGCTTCAGAAAGTATGTTATAATTTCCAAACATATTTATTTTTTCAATTCAAGATATGAAATTCAATTATTGCTTATTTTTGTCTTAATCTTAGTTGATTATTACAAATTAAAATGTGTTCAATAAATAGTGATAATATTAATTATATTTAGCAAATTATTAAATTTAAATTACATATTATCATTTTTATAAAATTTAATGGTGTAGACTAGAATTTCCAATTTTTTCTAAGCATTTTTTTGATATCAATATTATGCAACTTTCATACAGTTTGTCTTCTTTTATTCAGTTTTTCTTATGAAAAATTTATTTAGTTGTTTACAGTGAAACTTTGATCTATTATTCCTGGATGTATTGCTTCCTCAGAAACATTGTTCAATTTCTAAAGTACCTGAAAAAATCCTGTTTAAACTGTGGAAATTAAACTATTAAACTACGATATCAATCATTCCTCAATTTATTGTTTTTTCCCACATTTATCAGTCAGAAATTTTAGTCCTGAAGAATGTTAATCCCATACTGATCATTTTTAAGAAAGAATACACTACCATACATAGGTAAAAATTTACTTTATCTCTTGCAGTTGAGCAGTGACCAATGTCATCTTTGCATTGCTTCATCATCAGTCACTGCCCATGCTTGCTGACATCAGAGTGCTGGTAGTGAATCTACAATCACTGCTCTACATCAGTCTACATTCTTGCCTGATCCTGTTTGCAATGTAATATGCCTAACCAGGGCTGCCGAGAGAAATTTTCGGGCATGTGACGAGTCTGTGGTCTGGGCCCCACTTAAAAAAATGATGAACTTTTTTAAGTGGGGCCCGGACCACTACCGAAACAATAAACATTTATTTAAAAAAGGCAAACAATAAACTCAGAATTCCATATATTACATTCTATGTATGTTTCCTTCAATTTTTTTTTTTTTTTTTTTAATCATTTTTCTAATTATAGTAATTTTTAAAAAAACAATTTTTTTTTTTTTTTTTTTTTTTTTTTTTTTTTTTTTTTTTTTTTTTGTCAACAGATGATGCCACACTCCATTAAGGTAGAATACTATGTGGCACGGCGAAACAAGCCAATGCTTATTAGGTTATAGCGCAACCTGCAGATTTTGTCTTTTTAGAGAAACTGTATAATTTTAATTTAATTTTTATTCCTTAATTTTTAAAGTATGAATAACGACATAAAAATTTTGGCTGTCGTAGAAATTAGAGGGTTAGATTTTTCTAACGAAACCCTATTTATAGGAAGCGGTACAGTGATTCGACTGCAAAACGGATATCCAGCCAACCACATTTCACTAAATATATATGATTCATACAATTACATACCTACATTTCATTTTTAATTTTTCGCAGCACACTGCCAAAGATTTGGCGGCACACTAGTGTGCCGCGGCACAGTGGTTGAGAACCACTGCTCTACATATTCCAAAACTGTTTTGTGATCATTTGGTTGCTCTTCCAACAAAGTCTCTATTCGAATTGAGCTGGATATAATTTTTTCAATTAAATCACTAGCTGTAAAATTTTTATATTCATGACAGACAAGATTGTTGTCAAAATTTGTAAAATCTTCAATTAAAATTTTATGATGATAGTCTCAGGAAGAGCACTCAGTTCTCCTAGGTCAAAGTTATTGACCTCTTGCATTCCTTCCTCAGTGAAATCTATAAGGAACCCAGCTTTTTAAACACATTTCTGAATAGTTAATTGTGAAACTTATTATCACGTAAACATAAATCCCTCTCACTGCATCCAGAATAGTAAATGATCGACAACTCGTTTCTTTTGGTCTAATGTCAGTTCAGTTAATTTTCTTTTACTGTTTTTTAACATCTCTAAGGAAAGCTTAATCGCAATAATAACACAGCACAGAATTTTCAAAGAAAAAGGTAAAATATAAACCAAACCAAAACTAGCCAATTATAGTCTAAATATTTTTTATTTTAATGCAATAAAATATTCTGGCTATAATTTGGCTAGTTTTGGTTGATTTTTCTCAATGCTCAATGTTTGTATTTACTGTAATAAGTAAACCATAGATTTATAAAGTCACCGGCAACTATCTTGAGGCATGACTAATCAGTGTTATAAATTTTTCTTTCACAAATTCCTCTGCTTAATCTTCTAAATCAATGTTATAAGTTTCTCTTACACAAATTCCTTTGGTTAATCTTCTAAACCCCTAAATAAAAATTTAAGATTTTATTCCAATCAATAATCAAAAAGTGTCCATCTTATTGCAAACAGTTTTTCGAGATACAAGATAGAGAGATGTTCAGGATATAGAGGTTTGGACATATAGTAAAATGTAGGCTTTTGTCTGGTTTCAGGAAAAGTCGTTCAATATAGAGAGGTGTCCAACTTGACAGGTTTTACTGTATATAAAAAAGTTTATTTTAATATGACCGCTTTAGATGCTCTGTCTTCAGCCTGCAAACTATTGGATACGTTATGTGACACTTCAAGCCCAATGGTCGGGCCATCTTCGGTGCCGGGCCCATGACAAAAGTCACAGATGTCACCCCCTCTAAGCAGCCCTGTGCCTAACAGCAAAAGATAAGCTTTTCTGGACTTTGTACAGTTAGATGTGCAACTTTAGATACATCTTACTTGCCAGACAAATTGGAGAAGATGGATGATGAGATCCTGATCTAACTTGATAAAACCTTTGTGTGCGTGCATGTTGCCAATATTGTACCAAGCCTTATGAGCATCCTTGTGCAAACATTTAAGTTTGTATATTAGTTTATTTCAAAATTTGTAAAATTTCAAAACTTCACAGTGCCTTTAGGACTTTGGTGCTATCATGTACTGTATATTTTGTGCCTATTGGATGGCACTACTTTGCATATTGCAGATTTGATGACTTCTTTTAATAATTTTTGTTAAAATATTGTAAAAGTTAAAAAAACACTAAATCTCTATATCAGTAATTGTAAACTCTCTTTAATGAAAAAAATAAAAATTATTATTATTGATATAGAAATTTTGCCATTTTCACTCTGGAACTTGGTGATTTTTGTAAACTGGATTTGGCAACACTGCCTGTTAATGTAAATCACATCACTTTACTAGTTTGCCTAGTTGAATACATACTACACAGTTCAATGCTAATTTCATCTATTACAGTACTTTGCATTATTGTCAGTGTTATCTTTTAGCCTATTTTTCATGTGTTTTTATTTATATAGGCCTTCGTATCTATCATTTTTTCATATTTTTCAGGAGTCCTGAAAAATAATGAATTGAGGTTATACTCATATATTAGTTGATCCCCTAATTCAGAGTTTTAAAAAAAAATAGTAAAAAATGTGAAATCTGTGTATAAGCTGGCCCCAGCTCATTATGTTTGTTAAGCTTACAACATTCAAATGTTAGAATAATATACAGGTAGGCCTTGATTAGTGCGAATAATGGGTTCCAGAAATTTCTCGCACTATTAAAAGTATTAATTATATGAAAAATATGGTAATTGGTTCTTGCTTTGTGAGATTCCGGCCATTAGCCAACCTCACGATGAATAACCACAATACTGAATGTTTAAGAAATATTTCTTTTCATAATTTACATCGTTGTTCATCCTCTAAATTAATAACTTACCAAGTATTGCATTTTATACCATCATCAAACCAACCACCAAATCTAAAGCAGAAGTTGAATGCCGTTTTTATGTCACTCAGTCACATCCATTTTTTGCTCTAGCATAATCACTAACCTCTTCTTGTTTTTTTTCCTGTTTTATCATCAAAAGTGTTCTTCCTTTCATCCATTTCGATACTTTTTAAAAGAGAAAATTCTGTCTGTTTTATCCATTGATACTTTTTAAAAGAGAAAATTCTGTACTATACTGTATGTATATGATGATTATAGTATGATAACAAAGCTGAATAATAGTAATGTTAAATAGCTAACAGCAAAAAAGCCCATTTTTCTTGTGTTTCACGCCTTCAAAGCCAAGTGACTGTTCTTTGACTGCTGCTTGTCCGGTTTTACTAACCGAAAATTAACAAAATTTGTTAATTGACATCATAAAAGGAGGCAGAGCTTTGTTAGTAAGAATGTTTGTTAATTGACATCATAAAAGGGGATGGACATTTGTTAGTAAGACTGATCTATATTGTTCTTGGACTGCTCTTCGTCCAGTTTTACTAACCGAAAATTAACATTAATTTGTTAATAAAAGGGGACGGACCTTTGTTAGTAAGACTGGTCTATGCTTACAACATGCAAAAGGGACGGACATTTGTTAGTAAGACTGGTCTATGCTTACAACTCGCATTAATTCGAACTGAAAATTAACAGTAATTTGTTAATTGACATCATAAAAGGAGGTGCATCCTTGTTAGTAAGACTGGTCTATGCTTACAACTCACTTAATCGAATATTTGCTCGCACTAACTGAAAAAACGGTATCATTTTTATAAGTCGCGCTAATCGAATATCGCATTATTCAAACTCACACTAATCGAGGCCTACGTGGAACATTCATTGAAGCAAATTGATAATTTTTTTTATAATTTAAAAAATTTTCTAAAGCTAAGTAATTATTGGAATAAATAATGAACTAGATTTCAATATAATTTTTACTGATTTTTAATCATATTCAATTTTATATATTTTAATTAGGATAATCGAACCATTGACTTCAAGATGCTCAAAATTTCGTTTCAAGCCACTTCACAAAGATGTGTTAATAAAACAGTTACAAATGATATGTCAAAATGAAAATGTGAAAACATCAGATATAGTAAGCTGTATTTTATTTTCATTGATAATATAAGAATTTATAATTTTTTTTTTATTTGAAAATATTTACAAATTTTATATTTTTATGATGCTTGTATTTTAAATGAATTTTAAGATCAAATTTTAATTCTGTATATATGATATACTTCCAATTATCCTGATCTTGGGTAATTGGGAGTTATGGATTAACTTGAGTAATCCATAACCTATTATGTGGGTTAAACCAGAAGTGCTGTTTAATTATCAATGTTTTATCATAGATATTGTGTCTGAAAGATATTTTTACTTCAAATAAAATTCAAAATACTTTCGCTTCTTCTCATAAGGCAATTAAAATATAACAGCATAAGTTCAAGCGAAAGATTGAACTTGTGCTGTTATGTTTTAATTGTCATATCTGAAATACTTATAAGTATCCCAAATTTCGTTATTATCTCTTAATAGATAATTGGTGATCAGAATTAGAATAAAATATTGCAATAATTTACTTCTATAAACAATAAACTAAATGCACTTACAATTATTATCTCAGTTGAAATGTAAGAAAGTGAAGTTACTTCAAAAAATAATAATAACCTACAGTATATACAACATATATTTGATTGCAATGGCCAACGTTATCGACGACTACGAGACTACGCATAGCCAACTATTTTGTTTCCGAAAATATCCGCTAGAATAGTTACTAGGCCTGTATTCAGAGGGCCGTGTTAACGTTAAGATACACGCGAGAGGCTAAGCGAAGCGCGCTTGGTGTGAACGTAGCCTTAGAGTTGGAGTCCACCAAGGGACAATGTTTTTTCTTAATGTGTATCGGAATGTTTCTGCTACAGCAGTATTTTATGAGGTCCGTGAACTGATTAACTATATAATTAATGTCGTAAACAAATTGTATTTGTTCCATTAAATCGAGTATGCCATCTATGTAGTCCTGATGAAGAGAGTCCCAGTTAGCTCTGTTGATATTGTATCTAGAAGTATTCATCAATAAACAAGGAAAAGCGATCAAATCCAAAATCCAATTGATAGCGTATGTACAATCTATGACAAAGGTTTTGACATCAGCGGAATAGGTTCGGCTTTCGTACAATACGAAAAAACTGATTGAGTCATTACTTCAGTTGATGATCGTTGTAGGCTACAATTTGGGTTAAACCATTCCATCGGTTGATTAGCAACGAAGTGGTAGGAATATTGCATATTTAAGCGTTTACATGCAAAAAAAAAAAAACGATTTCGTTTACTATACTTTGCTCTTAACTTTTATTAATACATTAAATAACGTAAAAAATATTAATGAAATAAATTAGGATCGTAACTTTACTGGCAATAACTGAATTATTAAGTAATAAGATGCGTTGCATACCGAAGTGTCGTTTAATACCGTATTTAAAGGCATGAACTAGATTGTTGAAGTTGAGTGCGAATTATTTCAAAATGCCAACTACTACGTCTAAGAGTTCTAGGTTGCTAATCATTCATCATAGGAACAACGGGATGCCTGTGAAAGACATAGCGAATATATTACAAATAAGTAGGCAAACAGTTTACAACATTCTAAAGCAGCACGACGAAAGGGGGGAACGTATCACCTAAAAAATCACCAGGTCATCCACGATTGATCTTCTTAATAATATCGACAATAAATGCATGTAATGATAAGTGCTGAAGGCAGCAAAGTTATCAAAGCTAATAGGGTGCATCCCGCATGCATCCTTCATAATCTGGAATCTGTAAACATGTTAAAAGCACCTCTCTAAGCTATTCTATAACCATTACCTAGCGTATAATAATGTTTTACAGCAATATATTTCAATATTAAGAATTCGAAGAATAGCAAATTAAAAAAAAAATTGTTTTTCAACTTCACCAAAGTTCTAGGCTTTGCCCATTAAATAATATGTTATGTATTATACAGTTTCATATTTTTATTATATGCAAATCTCAAAAAAATATTTAAAATAAACGAACTTTTGAGTGTTTAATGTATATATTTTTTATCTTACAATTAAAAACAAATTTTATATGAAAAAATCATATCGAAATAAGATTTTTAAACTTAGAAATTTTCACTTCTATATTCACAGAACAAAAAACAAAAACATTATACAATTATCTACACTATAATGATGATAATTTCAATACTGAGTTTTTATAACTTGTAAAGAGCATAATAAAAAATAAAATTGTCCTCTGTTTAATAAATTGGAAAGTGAAAGAAGAACATAGATCGCATTACTCATGTCAAGTACGTCATAGCAATTCTCTCCTCTGTGAAATATTCCCGACCCCTATTTCTACCGCGGTAAGAACAGTCTACTTCATTACAAGCTGCTGTGCGGAGATTTTCCAGACTTTACAATCGAAACTACTTCCTCTAATACAGCCCCTACGGTAGATGTCAAAACCTTTCTGTCATAGACTGTACATGTTGAGATAAAGAGTCATCCTGACTAAGTTCCCATTGTTTAATATACCTAGTAGCAGATGTATTAGACACAGTTAAATCAATATAACTTTCTCCCTGATGTCCACTAAAGGTGGGCTCCCTATTGTCATTGTGAAATATTAGGTCATGCGTAGCCAAAAAGTCCAAATATACCTCACCTCGTCTGTTCTGCAATCTTTCACCCTATACCGGAGATCTATCATTACTATCTATACTAATTATAAGAGGATAACTTGTATTAATGTCAATAATCTGCTGAAGGGAATTACATTGTATAGTAATATCACCAGCTGGGGTAAAGTACGTAGAATTTAAAATAATTTTATGCCTACCATGTTCAATAAGAACAGAAGTGGTAATCTCATTGCTCATCTCCGGAACGAGTGAGGCCACGACATTACTATCAGTGACTACGACTGCTGTTGCAATACCCATAGTGTAGATTCTAAAATAAGATGGAAACCCTAAGATGTTTTGCTTTGCGTATGGTTCTTGTATGAGAATGACATGTATGTTGTTATCATGTATGTATTTGACCAAGTGATTAGTTGCCGCAGAAGATCTGTCTAAATTGACCTGTAATATATTTATGTGGCGCATTAATACTGTGTGTGTGCATCAGCAAGCTGACACTGGTACCTAAAGAAGGGACAATGACGATCACGGGCTCCGTGATAAGGATCGACTCGGGATTCTGGGTTGTGACATCCTCTGTTGTACTTCAAACAGTTGGTGCACTGAAACTCTTCTCTTCGAACTGTGCACTGGCTCGACTCATGGCCAGTTCCCGCACAGTTAGGGCAGACCACTTCGGCTTTACATTGTCTTGCTAGATGTCCATAGGCCCAACACTTGTAACATCGACGGAAACTGTAGAAATCCCTAACCTTATGCGATGACCAGCCGATACTCAAAAAGTCGTTACTCTCTGCTATAGCCCTCCTTGTCTTCGGGTCAACCTCCACCACTTAGGAGCACAGGTTTCGGTCTGCCCTCTTACCAATTTGGAATGCCGGTTTAAAGTTGTTCGCCGACAACTCTGCATCGATGTGTTCGTTGAAAATTTTCACACTGCTCCTAAAGGCCTCTGCGGAGATAACCAGGACACCATTAGACATCATTATCCTTGGTTTCCTCTTTGTTGACTCCCTAACCTCGTACTCCTCCTGAAGCTTCTTAGTCTTGATGCTCCGGTGGTAGTGCAACACGTGATGACTACTCCCGACCTAGCTTTCTTCGTGCTCTTTACTCCAACCTTAAATCTTGGAGGTTGACCTCTTCCTTTACTTTCTCTAGTAATTTCCTCGGTTCCATAGCTTCCATGCCCTTGGAGGGGTACACAAGGACCGCTGCATCATCTTGGCGTGGAATAGGTCGCTTAATAATGTCAGAACAGAGGCTTTGATGGTCTTTCCTCTGTTAACCTGTGCTCCATTTCCTGTTGTAAATCTTCTACTCTCTCTGTTGCCTTGATATATTCGGTGAGTAGGCTCTCAAAGATTGTCAACATCGTTGCCAGATTCTTCTTAATATCATCCCTTATCGATCCTTTTAAAGTTCTACTTTCATCCAGAGCACTAAAAACCTTACTGAGAGAACGGCGAAACAACTGGGCATTGGACACCAGGAGAACCCATGACTATCAAAGTTAAGTAATGTAACTCCTACAAAGATATGTAAAGTGTTAGAATAAAAACCCACTTAATTTAAACTAATTAAAACTGCTTAATAATAACAAACTATTTTGTTAAAAAGAGCCAAAAGCCAAAACCAATAAATTAATCACTAATGACCTTGAAAGAACCTTGAACAAAATGTTAAAAATTACTTATCAACCTATATTTATTCAGAAATTACTCAACAAGAGAAACACAAAATTGTGTCACACTAACTATTAAAAGCTAAAATAAAAGCTTAAGACAAAAAAATTAAATGAAAACAATCTGCAATTTGATTCTGATCAAGCCCTACCTTGGACTGTCAAAAAATACCCTACTTAAAGAGAACTCTTAAAATACCCCAACAAATTATATATGTACAGAAACCTTAAGAAATAAAGAAACTAACTATACCAAAATAACTTATGTATAGCTGAAAATAAAACTGAAATCAAAGAAATTAACAAGCCAAGTCTAATAACAACTAAATTAACTTCTAATTCTTTAAATAAATGAATTAACCAGGTAAATTATATATCAAAAGAATTAGCAGAACCTTATCTACAATAATATAATAAGATAAAGAACCTTTAAATAAGTAATGTCTTAAACTAAGATTAAGACGCTAAGCCTAACCCGGCAAGGAAGCTAAGCCTAATGCCAAAACACTAAAATAGTCCTAATTTCCTTAAAAATCGCTCTAACTAGACAAATGATATATCAGAAGAGTCAGCAGAATCTTAGCTACGAGAATATAATAAAATTAAGAAACATTCTATCAATTAACTTCTAAAACTAATGAAACGACTCTAAACCTAACGTTAAAACTAAAAATAGTCCTATTTCCTTAAAAATCGGTTAGACTAGACAAATTATATATCAGAAGAGTCAGCAGAGTCTTAGCTACAAAAGTATAATAAAATTAAGAATTTTCTAATAACTAGTGCGAAGAGACGATCGAAGAGTCGCTAAGCCTAACGGCAAAGCTAGCTAAGCCTATTGCCAAAACACTGAAATAGTCTTAATTTCCTTAAAAATCGCTCAAACTGGACAAATGATATATCAAATGAATCAGAAAAACGTTATCTACAAGAATATAACAAAAGTTTTTACCTTTATGCAGAAAAACTACAATTTTTAGAAATGCTTGAAGGTGCTCACAAAAGTTCACCAACACACTTGATGACTGCCACCAAACTCTCCGAAAATTTTAGTCAGTTACGCTCAAATTCAGCAGTTTTTAACCTCCGACCCAAAAAGAGGGGTGTTATAAGTTTGAAGCCTCTGTCTGTGGCATCGTAGCTCCCAAACGGATGAGCCGATTTTAATGTGGTTTGGGATAACGTGGTTCTTTTATAATTCTGGTTTTTTTTAATTTTAAAGTTTTTTTGAAGCTTAGGAGCGGCATTTTTTGGGTTTGCCTACGACGGCAAAACCACTAGGGCCGGCCCTGATGTCACGTGAAAAAGTGACTTCTAAAAATCTTCACTTCTCAATTCGTGAATGCCATAGGTCTGTTTTTTCCAAACTGTAGGGGCGCTAGTCTATTGCAAGGGGACTGCAAGAATTAACAAAAATATCATTTTTGAGACAAACAAAAAATAAATTCAATTTGGTATCGAAAGCTATGTTTACATATTTTTATTGTAGGATTTTCCGCCCGAGAAAAGATATTTTTTATAAATTTTTTTAATAGAATGTATAATATGCAAATTATGACGATAGAATCAAAAATTCTCTGTCTTAACAATTAATGATAATAAAGTAATTTGTTCTTTTTCTTAAAGAGAAAGGTTCAATGTTTAGTAATTACTATATATTGCGATACTGGTGTCAGAATTTGAGACGTGCGCGTATATTTCATGGGTATAGCTTAATCTCTATGCATAATGCTCATTTCTTCAAGTATTGTTTATTATTTTATCTTCTGATATTTAATTTCGTAATTGTATTATTATTTGTTAAGCCATTTCAATCTGTTTTTTGACTAATTGTTTTAATTTTTTTTAGTATATATAAAATAAGAAGATAGCTGCGCGCCGGAACAGCTTTCATCATGATTTACAAACTTATAATGGCTTAAATAAAAAATCTAAAATCAGATGAAGAATTTATTGAAGTATCTAAGAATGAAGAAATTTATCAAAAGTTTTCCTTTGAAAATATGATTAAAAATTATTTATACACGCGGAAAAGCGACGCGAAACGATAGGCTTTTTCAGAAACGATTAATTATAAAAAAAGTGTTTTTGTTTTGTATTAGTCAACGTTAGTATTAGAGAAGCGTGGAATCTTAAATCGCGAGATTTTCCCCCTTCGGTTCTTTTTCTTGCATTGTAAAATTTTAGGAGTGCATCAAGGACCTAGCAATTAGGAATATTCTAATTTTACATTCCGATCTTTTATTTAAAAAAGAGAAGGTACAGATATGTAAGTATACATAGCGTTGATATTAGATATAATAAAATAATGTGGCCCGCGGGCCGGAAGTTGCCCACCCCTACTATACAGGTTACATTAGTTTTAGTTATTATATCACACGAGATACCATATCTGGCAGGGCCATTTTTTGAGCAATCGCATTACATTACAGACTGGTCAACTGGAAGGTTGAATGATTAGTTTTAATAAGACGATCCTAGACTTCTGAAAAATTGGAGGTGGGAGACTGGAATTGAACCCATTTTCCACGATGGTAAGTGACTACTTTATTACACTGCCATCTGTTTGACAATACTACATATACTGTAGCTAAAATAATAGATTAAAACAAATGTTAGTTATATACACAAGCTCAAGTTGTAGGCAAAAATAAGCAATTATTTTTAATGTTATATCTCGATTCTGAATTATTAAATAATGGAGTGTTTTTGTCAACAAATGATGCCACTTTGCAATCAATGGTGATTACTAAGTGGAGTAATTATAACAATTCTATCACAAGCTACCCTCTTTAAATAATAAATTAACTTATAAAATGAGAAAAATTATCATAGTAATTGATATCATAAATATGCTTTATTACTTTAAAAAAATTATAATTTTTCAATATCAAACAAAATATTTACTTTTTTAATTTGTGTTGATTTATTACATGATTTTTATGTACACCATTAACATTTTCAATTTGCTTAAGAGCAAGCATCACTTCAGCACAACTTTTTAACAATGTACAAAGCTGTATGCTCCTGTTGATATTATGGCAAGTCTTCAACTGTTCAGTTGCCCATTTCATCTTTTCTTTAACTACAACTAATGAGTCTGCAAAACAAATCTGCCAACTAATATCATTTGATTCTGATAATTCACTATCTAATAAATTTGTTATAACATGAGAAGATTTTGATATTGTTAATGCAGAAGAATTTTTAGCTTTAAGAGAATTTGTGGACAAATTTACAATGGGTGATGCAGTTGCAGCACTTGTACTTGGAATACCATTATTGCTATCTATTGAAGAATATTGTCCTTCTTCTGCTTTCTTCCGAGCAGCTTCATTGCTTAATGCTATCAATATATAGAAGAAAAAAATAAAAGAATAAAAATACAAGTTTCAAAAAACAAATGTAAACTTTACTAAAGTGCTTAACAGCACTTTATTAAAATTATATTTAGTTTCACCAAAAAAAGATAAAAGTTAATTTGATACATAAAACAGTAGTTTGTTTTTTGATCTGATGTCACATTTATATTGCTTTAATCATCCTAATAATTATCTTAAAATAATGTTAAAATGAAAAGTTATTAGCTTTGTCTTTACTGAAAATTGAATAAATTATAAATAGAAATTTTCAACAATATACTATTATTCTTTAACATTCCTGATGATGATAAATTTTATTTCTGATGTTAGAATTTTACAATCATAAATATTTTGCAACACATTAAGTTGATTTTTTTTGCTTTATGCCCCTTTCCAATCAGTGACATTACTAAGGGGCAGAGCCAGTTCCAGCCATGGGCTATACAAACACCCATGGAGGGGGGCTGAATGAAGGATGGGAATCACAGGGTTGGGCCTAGAACCCTGAAAAACTTTTCAGGAGATGCCAGACTCAGAATGTGAACACAGGTCCTCCTGCATGATCCACCAACATGTTACTACTCAGCCATCTGGCTGCCAATGCATTCAGTTCAAGCAAGCATATTATGCTTCAGCAGAAGTAGACTGGTTAATATTCTTTGATTATAATTTTAGATTAGATTATAGGTTAAAATTATATTGTACTATATTAATAATTATAAATTTTCTTTTGACAGTATAGTTATCATCTTAAAAAGTGTATTCATGCTTTTTAAGATAACGAAGCCTACTTAATATATTTTATAGATATCAAATATAAAATACAACAACAACAAGATAAAAGGTTCAGAGGGCATACTCATAGGTTTGACCCTAGAAAAGAAGGGAAGTGAGAAAAGTAAGGAAAGCTAAGAAAAGGTGAAAGGTTCTGCCAAGAGAAGTGTGGCAGATCACTAGAGGAAGGGAGAGAAGAGCAATCAGACACGCTTGGGACCATAAGGTCTCTCAACGGAAATTTAAAGAATAAAAATCGAAACAATCAGAAAAAAAAAATTAGGGAGGAAATACAAAAATGAGTGAGCTGAAACCGGAAGCCACAGAGGAGAATCCATCTGTCAAGAAGACTCAGTCTAGATGTCCGGAAAACTTGAGAAATGAGTCCAGCAGTTGTAGTGTGGGATGAGTCCAACAGCTGAAAAGTAAATCAATCTGAGGCACCAAAACACTCAACATGGCATAAGCAGGAACTGAGGAAGCTCGATGAATAGAAGATGCTGGGTACACTAATCACAAATACAACAGAAGAGGCAATGAAAACACTCAAAGCAGAGGAGTCGCCATGATGAAGGGATCCAGCAAAAAGGTGAAGGAGGAAGAGCAAAGAATGCTCACTAAGCAGGAGAGGCACCACGATGAACGATTCCAGCACAAACACAACAGAAGAGGTGCAGAAAAAACTCGAGTCATTCCAGCACAAAGTGAGGGCACAATGATGAGAGAACCAAAGCACACACACAAACACAAAGCTGAAGGGCACAAACAGCAGAAGCCAGTGACAGAGATGACTCCAAAGAACAAACTCCAGGAACACAACATGAGGAGGCATTGAATGCAAACTAAGCAGTAGAAGCACCACGATGAAAGATTCCAGCACAAACACAAAAGAAGAGGTGCAGAAAATATTCGGAGCAGAGGAATTGCCCTGATGAAGGAATCCAGCACAAAGGTGAGGGCACTCACGCCAAAACAGATGAGGCAAAGACAGCAAGGTAACACCAAACACTATGGTTCAGGATAATTGATCCTGACTGTGACTAAAATCATTCCTCAAAGCTTCTGTTTTATTAAGATATTCAAAGAGGGAAAAGTAGAGTTTTTTGTTGTCAATAAATTGCCATTCTTGACATGGCTAATTAAAACCCTTCTGAAGTGCAGTTTGTTGGACTTTATCATGCTGAGAACAAAACCTATTGCAATCAAATAGGTAATGATGAACTGTTTGATGTTGATTAAGTCCGCAGTCGCAAAGGTTAGAGTCACTAATTCCAAATCTATTGAGATATTGCTTTAAGTTCCCATGCGTTGTGATAATCTGGGTGAGAAAGAAACCAGGTTCAAAGTATTTATTTTTAATAAGATTCTCAATAGATGGGAGGAAAAGAAAAGCATGTCTGCCCGTGTCCTCGCTCTCCCAATTCCGTTGCCAGCAGTTAATCATACTATTATAAATTTCAGATTTTATCCTACTAGAAGGGATCCTGTTGTATTTGATGGGAATTTGGATAGAAGCAGCCTTCCTGGCTAAGAAGTCAGCCCTGTCATTCCAAGGGTTATTATAGAATGTCCTCGCATCCAGTACAGGTTGAAGTTGAAAGTTTTTCTGAGGTCCCAAAGAGATTTCCTGATTTGGGAAGCGAGAAAGGACTTGTTTTTGGGATTAACAATTTTATAGAGAGCAGTTTTACTGTCACTGATAATGTTGATGTTCTTGAATTTGAAACCTTTTTCTTGAGTAACTTGAATGCTTTTAAAAATGGCAAAAAGTTCTGCCTGAACAACACTGCAATTCAAGTCTAGTTTATAATACCCCTGGAAAACAATTTGGTTATGATGGTTAACAAAGATGGTACCAGATCCCTCTCCATTATCATTCTTAGAACCGTCAGTGAAGATTCTGAGACAGTCAGAGCCGGAAACAGGTAAGTAATCCCAGTGTACTTGAATAGAATAGGAGGGATGCCAAGAAAAAGCCAGAAAGTCTCCAATCCGTATCGTTCAGCAGAAATTTTTATTTCTTTTAAGTCCTCGGGAAAATTAAAGTCCTTGAGGTGATTCTTAAAAAGTAGTTTATTTAGTATTAGATGTTCAGTAATGAGTTGTTTGATTCTAAGATTAATAGGAAGAATCTTTGCCATAACAAATAGGGCACTTGTGGGAGCTGTTCTGTAAGACCTGCAAATTCCAATGGCAGCAGTACGTTGGAGAGACAGGAGTCTTCTATTATTATGAACTCTGTTGGCAGCTGTTCCCCAAATGATTGCCCCATAAGTAATTATGGGTTCAATGGCTGCCCTGTAGATGACGCCCAGTGCAGAGTGCTTGAGACCCCAGGAGTTGCCCGAGATGGCCCAGATATTGTGAAGAACTTTGGATGCTTTAGCAAAAATATAATCGATGTGAGTGTTCCAATTCAAATGTTCATCAAATATAATTCCAAGATACTTTAAATGGGGAACACAAAGGATGCGGTTTCCCTCGTATTTGACTGAAATTTTCCTTTTACGAGGGCCTTTGCAGCCAATAATAAGACAAGAACACTTGTTGTAGTTTATCGGAAGTTTGTTATTGCCACTCCACTCAGCGACCACTCCAATGGCAGCATTCATAAGCTTCTCCAGCTGATCCCTGTTCTGATAGCGAACCAAAAGGAGTGTGTCGTCCACAAAACACTGGAAGACAAATCCCGAAGGAAGCCTGTCTTGTAAGGTGAGGAGATTATTGTAGAGGATGTTCCACAGGGCCGGACCCAAACAGGATCCCTGTGGACACCCTCTATCAGAGATAATACACAAAAAGTTAGTCTTAGTTTGAACACTGACCTTCCGATTGGTGAAACAGCTAGCAAGAAGAAGATATAGGTTCCGAGGATAATTGGAATCTTTTAAATTTTTAAGAATGGCTGGGTGCCAAGCATTATCGAATGCCCCGCAGTAGTCAATACTGACAATAGCAGTATGGCAATTAAGTCTTTTAGAGTGATTAATATAAATCAAAACAGCGGAAGCTGCATTAGTCGTGTTATAACCTTGCCTAAAACCATATTGGTTTTTATTGAAGAACTCAATGTTATTAAGGTGATATAAGATCCTGTTAATCATTAGTCTGCCAAGAACCCAGAACTGAAATAAGGCAAATGGGCCTATAATTACAAGAGTGAGTGGGATTAGAGTTAGGTTTCAGGATAAGCTTGACAGAAGCCTGACAGAAGCAGTGAAAAGACACTGTTGAGGAAAATATCCCATTTTAAGACAAGAATTGAAGAGAAGGACAAATGTGGTTGAGATTGCCTTAAAGGCATTAACAACCATCAAATCAGAAATTTTATCAGGTCCATGAGCCTTTCTGACTTTAACAGATTTGAAAGCTTCCAAGATCTCAATCGGAGAGAAAAAACTGTCATCTTGAGAAGCAGGAGGAAAAAGGGAATCCCTTCTAAGACTGTTTTGTTGTGGACTGTCCAAATCAGTATCATCGGGTGGAAAAAGATCCTCCAAAATCTTCTTACAAGTGTCTTCCACTGTGGTTGTAAAGCTACTATCCTGTTGAACAACGGAGATTTGGAGAGTGATCGTCTTCACTTCGTTTCTAGCAATGTAATAAGCTTTGGTCCGAGGATTTTTGCCACAGGTAGAGAAGCAGAACTCCCTCCATGCCCGAGTTCTACTTTTATTAATTTGAGTCTTGTAGTCATTAAACTTTTTTAAATAGCAGTTGCGTAGTTCTTCTCTGTGAGCAGCATTAGTTTCTCTGCGGAATTTCTTCCTGAGAGCCCTAACTTCGGTTCTCATTTGTGAGAACCCTCCTTCTAACAGGTTTTCTCAGGGAGGAGCTGTGAAAAGCAGACTTGACTGCAAAGTTAAGATCGACAATTATCCTATCAATATCCTCAGTATTTTTAATCTCTTCAAGCGTGAAGAGAGTCAAGGCAGATTGTAAATTGTTTATAAATAATTCCCAATCGGTTTTAGTTATTATCTCCTTATTTTTAGGAACAGTAGTAGTAGAATTTCCCTTTATAGTATCGATAAAGTGATGATCACTAATCTTGTCATCAGTTTGAGTAGAGCGAACAGGTCTAAGTCTTATTATTTGGCTGTTAGCAAGGCAGAGATTGATCCAGCTTTCTCCGTTAACAGTGGAGAAAGGTGAATGGGAGCTATCATTAATTGAAGAAAAATCAAACTGGAACATGAAGTCCACAACATCTCTACCACGATTGTCCTCCACAGGGCTAGCCCAAATGTGGGACTTGGCGTTGAAGTCCCCGCAAATGCAAATGGGAACATCACCCAAACTACCGACAATACTGCCAAGTTCGGCAAGGGCCGAGTTTAAATCATCAGTGGGGGAAACATAAACCGATATGAGGTAAAAATCCAGTGTGTTAGATTTAACATAAGCAGTAGTTAAAAACCTACTGCAAAACTGGGAGAGAAGCATAACATCAAGATTTTTGTTTAAAACAACTATACCAGTTTTTATTTCAAGATCTTTCAAACTATTAGGAAGAATCAGATTATTACCAAAAAATGCAATCTTATTGTCCACTTTAAATGGTGCCTGGATGGTAATCAAGTTTATATTTTTGTCAATTGCAATTTTATAAGTTAAAGAGGAAGCAGCTTTGCTTCTCTGTAAATTAATTTGAAGGATGTTAATTCCAGCTAAGTTATAGTGGTTATTTGTAGTATTCATAATTGGTAGTAATCAATGAAGACTATCAAGCCAAGAGAATTAGCAATATTCCGTGCATTTTACTGCTGCAATTTTGACTCTTTTAGTAGTTGGACAATCCCAAGCAAAAGCGTTGTGATTAACAAAAAGTTTGTGTTCCTCTGGGAGATTCTTGTTGGCATCTGAACAGTTGCAGCAGAAATTTTCTTTCTTCTTGTACAGTCCTGAAATTTATGTTTTCCTCTGCATCCACTACATCTTTGTTCTCTATCACATTTATCAGATTCTATCTATCATCTTCCCATTTAAGTTAAGTGATTAGATAAGTTTTAATAAGAGTTGAAGCAGTTATTATATGGTGAAAACCTTGACTATAGACCAGGAGATACTAACTTTTTTCTTCATCGAAAGCAAATTTCTCAGCTTAGCCAAGACTGCGACAATCACATGTCGATGACCTTGTAATGTGCATGAGCTACAAAATGATCTGATAAAGCTAATTTCTTTCAGAAATTCCTCCTTAGTAATGGCATAGTTTAACTTATAATTCTGCTCGTACAATTCCTCTAGAAAGTCTTCATATTTTACCGTATCTGGAGTGTTAATAAAAATAAGCTTTCGAAGCTTTTTGTCAGGAACTCTGACTACTACTCTGGGAGCCAATGAATTTCCCTCTAACTTGGAACGACAAAATGTAAAATTGGTTTTAAAAATATTTAACAAATTTGTAGCACAAGGCCTTAAAGATTTTGGACATATTCATGACATACCACATTACCTTGAAACATCAGAATTTATTAGCATTATTAATAAGTGATGGGACATCATGAACGTGAAAACACAATTCAAAGATATCAGATTAAATGACAAATTCATGGAGCCATTGACAGGTGGGGTTGATGATGAAAAAATTTTGTTTTTAAATCAATTTTTATCTTGGTTGGATAAGTGGAAAAAAGTACATTCAAATGGTTTTTCTAAAGAAACACATAGTGCTTTATATCTAACTACATATGGAATCCTTGAGTTATGTTCTTACTGCAACAATGAATTAGGTTATAAGTATTTTTTACCAGGAAAGATACAGACAGATTGTCTAGAGGAATGTTTTGGTAAATATCGCCAACTTTCAGGTGCAAATTATAATGTTCCTTTTAGACAAATACTAGAAAGTGAAAAAAATTGCGATTGCAAAATACATTGGAACTACCTTTTCAGTTTGGAACTGTTTCTATTTCAGAATTATCATGTGAAAGATCTTTTGATATAGGAAAAAATCTAGACAACATAAATCTTGATATAGTGATAGAACAAACTGATTTTGCAGAATTAAAAGAACATGTACCTTTATTGTATTATATTAGTGGTTATTGTGCATATGTTGTTTTAAAAAAAAATCACAAATGTAATTTTTGCAAGATATTACTTTCTGAAAGCCAAGAAAATGATGCTAACAATTTCATTGCAGCTTTAAATTGAAGTGGCTTAATTTTCCCATCAGAAATTGTTGTTAATACTGTCTCATATGTATTTGTTGTTATAAACAAAATTATGTTAAATCATAAAGTACAGTTTTTCAAACTACAAAACCAGAAACAATTTGTTACTTCTTTAACTTTAGATATCCTCTCTTCAGAGGGTCATTTGTTTGAAGACTGTTTTTGTGATAATGGACATGATATGGAAAATTCTGTAAAAATAATCTTATGGTCAGCCACAAATATTATTTTGAAAAATTTATGTTCTCAAAAAAATGATCTTATTACCAAAAAGTGTGGAAAAACAAATAGAAAATTTCAAACTCTGAGCACATAAATGTATAAATAAAAGTAAACAATATGCCAAATAAATAAGATAAATCATTTATCTTACTTATTTGGCTTAATGTTTACTTTTAAATTAATACTTAAAGTAAGAAATATTTCAGCATAAATGTATAAATTAATATCAAAAATGTAGTTGTAGCAGAAAAATTCAAAGTACTAATATTTATGTTGTTGTAAAATGTTTTACTTGAAACCCTATCAGTGTTGTTTTTAATGAGATCTGCAATTTTTCTGTATAAACTTTATTATTATTTATTTTTTACAGTTTGTATTTTTCTTGTAAAAATGCATTAAATTACTAAAGATTATTGTGAATCATACTTAAAAGATAAGTCTTACTTATATCTAAAATAATCTTGTAATGTTGAATAAAATATATCACTTAAATATTCATTGTAATAATTTTAATAATGATAATTATAAATCTTATATATTCAAATTTAATGACTATCTCGCATTTTTTAATGTTTCTATAGTTCTAGTATTACTGTTATATATAAATAAATTTTAATTTCATAGTGTGATGTTTTTATTATCAAAGAATTCAATAAAGATCTTAAAAATCATGAGCAAGTCTATTTTGAAAACAAATAATAGTATAATTCAATATTTATTTCCCAAGCTCTTCAGAATTTAGTTAAAAAAGATTTTTTAAATATAAAAAATATCAATTTAATGTTGCAAAATAACTGTGATAATATAATCAAATAATCTGTTTTATCATTTTATAAATGATAAAATTATATTGCTTATAATATTTATTTGATACATATACTTAATGCTTACATTCTATGTTTTTAATTTAAAAATACGAAATTTTGCCTAAATATATCTTATAATTATGAAGTTAAATTATATTTTAATGTATAGAGTAACAATCTCCGAACGATTGACCACCAGTGATGATGTCGCGATGACGTTAAAATTTTGTGCAAAGGCCTTCTATCTAGGTGGCGTTGTCTGTGCCCATCTTATCTTGTTTATTTTATTATACAGGTTATCCTCAACATAGGATGGGGTTATGTTTTGATAACCACATTGTAAGTCAAAAATGACCCAAAATGATGATAATCTTAGCATTAGTAATAGATAATGGAATAGTGAATCTTTTAAGATGGTGTAATAATCTGGATTTAATACTAGGTCCTCAATGTTATAAAATAATACAGAATTGAACCTAGGCTACAAGATGCAAAATCAATTTGAAATTGAACTCAGATTCTCGAAGTGATCAAGAGGCACAGCAGTGACTCTAAGCCAAGTACAGTAATCACTGACTGACTCTTATTACCGGCGTCATTACAATCAAAATTCAACTTCCTGTAACTTTGATCCTAAGTTAAATATTATTAATCTGACAATTACACATTTGAGAAAAGTATTCAATAAGAACATAGATTGCTGACAATTTGCATTTGAGAAAAGTATTCAATAGGACATAGATTGGTAAGTGGAAGTTTCAAATTATCCAATTAATAATAGAATTAGAGCAGTTTAAAAATTGCAAAAATCGGCAAAAAAGCATCATTTTTCTTCTTATCCTCCTATGCAGACACTTCTACAGGTCACATCATTTAACCGATATCAATGAAATTTGGAATATAGGTGTTTCTTAGTTTGCTTGATGTCCCTTGAAAAGTTGAGCACAATCGGGTCAAAACAAAGGATCAGATTTCCATAAATGCCTTTACATACCGCATTGCTTTACATGCCTATATTCTGACCAAATTCAGAATATAGGCATAGAGTAGTTCATTTAAAACCATCTAAAAATTTTGGCCTAATTGGACTAAAATTAAAAGGTGTAGAAGACGATGATTTTCTTTTCTAGAAATGTCTCTATAGGTCACATCGTTTGATCGATTTCAGAGAAATCTAAGATGTAAATGTGATTTATGTTAATTAAGCCTTTCTAAAGAAGTGCAGCCCAATAGGACCAAAATGAATAAAGTAGGAAGCCTATTTATCACTAACTCTTTTACTTCTTGTTCGTTCAACCAATATCGATGAAATTTGGAAAGTAGGTATGCCTTAGATTACTTAAGATCCTCTAAAAGTTAGAGCACAATTGGGCTAAAATAAAGATGGCAAATGCCATTTTCCATAGATTTTTTCTATATATTACATTGTTTAACCGCTTCTTACCAAATTTGAAATATAGGCATAACTTAGCTTAATTAAAATCTTCTGGAAATTTTGACCCAATTGGGCTAAATTTAAATGGTTTAGAAGATCCTCTTCTGTAGAAATGTCTCTATTATATCCTATCGTTTACACAATTTTGAAAAAAAAAAAAAAAAACTAAATGTAAATGTTACTTATGTTAATTAAGCCATTGTGAAAAATACAGCCCAATAGGGCTAAAAAGAATAAAGTAGGGGTCTTTTCATCACGAACCCTTCTACAGTCATATCATTCAACTAATTTTGACTTAATTTCATAAATTTTGTTTGTTTATTATTTTAGTAAATTTCTGTTAAAATTGTCAATTCGATCGAAATAAAAACAGAGTATTTAATGATGTATTAAATATATCATCTAAAAAATAAATGATATTCCATCAAAAACATCTCATATGTAATACAATAAGCCAAGTACAGTATTACCAAAATCAGGGCTAGGGAGCTGGCTTGAAATAAGTTAGGCTACAGCACGGCTCCAGAGCCACAGTATATTCAAGCTGTGGCTTCAGACTCCAGAGTCATTGTTTTAAAACTGAGGCTTTAGCTCTAGCTCCATCACTATAAAAGTTTTTTTGGTATGACTGCTACCATGAAACATCATTTATCTTTTAAATTGATATATTGATATTTGTATTAAAAGTAAAATTTTACTTTTTAAATTGATATATTGCTGTCTGTATTATTATTAATTTATTTTATATGTATATATTTAAAGTTTCAATAAAATATTTATTTTGGCAAATAGTATTAATATATCAGTAACTAAAAACCAAAGATCACGTAATTTATCAATTTCAAATTTTTATCGAATTTTAAGTGCTAAAGTTGGGGTAGGCTTAGACACGGGTTACGCATTTTTACTGATTTTCAAACTCTAAATTTGGAGGATCAGCTTATATTTGAGTATATATGGTAGATAGATAGGAGCTGGAGGCAGCAGAAATTTTAATGGCCCAGCTCCAGCTCCACTGTATATGATCAGCTTAGCTCCTCCAAAACTTCCCGGCTCCATGGCTCCAACTCCAGCTCCCCAGTCCTGACCGAAACAGGATATTTGTTAGATGCAGTTATTTGGTTGATGATGATATATTATTTTCTTAAATTGTGAAAACAAGTAGTTGCACTAAAATTGTTGCAATTTAGATGCAACTACTTGTTTGACGATTTAAGAAAATAATATAATAACATCAACCAAAATAACTGCATCTAAATTTTCACAAATATCCTGTTTCAGTGATACTGTACTTGGCTTATTGTAATACATATATGTTTTTGATGGAATAAGCAATTGTTTTACTACATTTTTAATAAAACAAAAAGTATTTTTAGCCAATATACTATGAAAATAGCCAAGATTGGAATATCATAAAGAGCATCAAAATATCAGAATATCATAAGTCAAAGACTACCTATTTATATATATTAATATTATTAAGTAAATACTAAAAAGATTTAATAAAAACTAAGTAGTGGTTTAAGAAATATTAGTATTTTATCTATTTTGCATTTTCATGTAAAAATTTAAAAATACAGTGGGTGATCGGTTAACGAACACTTTTTTTGAAAGATTTTTATGTTCGGTTAACGAACACTTCACAGAACAAACTGTGGGACTCGCGGACTGACCGAATGACAGATCAGCCAGATGGCTGCATGGTAAAGCTGTGGCTTACCATTCTGGAGGATCCGGGGGTCCAATTCCTCCAATTTTTAGGAGGGATCTGGGTCCAGACCATTGAAACCCATCCTTCAATCTTCCGGTTGACCCCATCATGGGTGTTGGTCAGCCTGTGATGATGGCGGCTCTATAAGTGGCCGCCGCCCGATAAGAATATTCCATGAGGATAGTTCGGCTTAACTAACCTAACAAAATGACAGGCTTAGGCCTTGCGCGCTCATAGACTTATGGGTAAGGATGGAAGAAAAGTAGTTTTCCCGATTAAAATGAACTCGGAGACAACGTAAAACAAATCAAAGATTTATTAAAGAAGGTTAGAGAGAGATTTTACAATTTTTTGGTGTTAGAATGGCACCCATACCAGGTTAAGGTCAACAGGCTTGGAGATCTCTACCACGACGATGCTATTAATCACTTCCGAAAAATCCTGAAGGAGAGAGAAAAGCAATCGATATTGGACAGATTCTTTATCGGAAAATAAATATAATAGATGAAAATGCAAGACTATGTATGTATATATTATTGTTATTACATATAAATAAACATAGTAAGAAATTATATAATTTTTAATTTATGTTTTTTTTTGGGGCTCCAGAATGAATTAATCAAATTCCCATTAAAACCTATGGTAAATCGATGATTGGTTAACGAACAATTCGGATAACGAACATTTTCTTGGAACAAATTATGTTCATTAACTGATCACCCACTGTAAATGATAATTACAAAAAAAAATAAGGGAATTTATGAATTGAGATTAAAACTTACCTGGATCATCTTTCATATGTTCCACAGTATCTACTTCAGAACAAGCAACACAATAATTCAAACCTTGTTTATTTTGTAATAGAATTGTCTAAAATAATAATAAAGACTTTGTTAATTATGATATTTAAAATTTAATTTATTGAGATATATTTTCCCACATTTAAATAAATATATACTGTGTTTAAATTTGACATCTGTAGAAAATTCCAAAACAAATAATTTATATAATTCAGGATATAACCATATTTGAAAAATTATTAATTAATTTTATTATTCTAAAATTATAATAATTTTTAATTAATGATAGTATTTTGCTTATATAGTCTATTGGTAAAAATACCAGAATCAATAAACTATTAATCAAATAAAGAAAAACAGTACAAACAATAATTTTTTTCATACTATAATTATTATGCAATTGAACAATAGAAAGACAAAGTTAAACCTTGTGTAAATTCAATTATTCTTTTACTATAGTTAGTGATGGAAGAGTAATTTTTTGTGTTTATTTTCAGTTTTAAACAGAATATAATAAGCTTATCGTAGTTCCATAGTACACTCAATACATAGCACATTACTGTTTACTATAGTTGTTATTTTTATTCAGCACTGTCATCTCAGATAAAATAAAAATTTTATCATGATGTAGATTTTTAAATTTCACAAATTATTGTTTACAAGTGCTGATTTAGATTGCATTATGTATAATACAAGATTAAAAAAATATTCAATTATGAGAGCCTGCTGAAAAGTAATGCCTATTTTTTTTATTTGAAAACAGGTACAGTTATTTAAATAAAACAAAAACAGGTAACTTTCTACAACTTTATTCTTGATATCTATTAAATTATTTCTCCATATAATTGCTCTGGCAATCAACACATTTCTGCCAATGGGAGACTGGTTCCTTGATGTATAATTGTTCATTTTGATGTTCGAACCACAGACTCACTTCTCTTCACTGCATCGTCAGAATCAAAGTGAAATCATCTTAAATGTTCTTTAAGTTTTCGGAAATATGAAATCTGATGGAACCAGGTCAGGACTATATGATGGATGATCTATGACAATTAAATTAACCTCTCCAGTTGCAGTTACAAGTGCTGAACCTCTCCAGTTGTCATTGCAATTGTGGGTAGTCAGGATTGTCATGTTGAAGGATAAACTACTCTATATGTGGATGAACTCTTCGAATTTGTGCTTTCAGTTTTCTTAGAATCACATAGTACCTTTCAGAATTTGTGGTAGTGCCAATAGGTATGAATTTGCTTGCTGATGGCAGTCTTGAATATTTTTGGGACAGATAATCCTTTGTGAAAGACTCCATGGACATTTTCTTGCTTTCAGAATTGAAATAGTGTACTACCCAACTTCCATCTTTTGTGACAATATTGTTTAAGAATCTATCATCTTCATGTTTGTAGCATAAAAACAGTTGTTGGCTAATGTCTAATTTCTTCTGTTTTATGTGAGGAATGAGCATTCAAATATCCATTGCAGAGCTGCCGAGAGAAATTTTCAGGCCCGTGACAAGTGTGTTGTCCGGACTCCACTTAAAAAAATGTGCATCTATTTGGTTTAATAAAAATCTTTCATGCGATTCAGTAATCTAACTAATCTATATCTTTTGTGTGTGACATAACACAGCTTTCCACCAAGTTGGTACTAAGCGATAGGTTATTCCAGTGCCCACCATGATTTTTCTTTTATCAACAGATGACACTAACTCCATTCTGGTAGAATACTATGTGGCGGGGCGAAACAAGCCCTTCCACAGGCTGCCCACCCCTGCGGAGGGGTCAGCCGGATTGTGGAGGACAGGGATCAGTGGGCCAGGCCCAGATCCCACGATAAATATTTTCAAGGGGTGGGACCCGAGACTTGAACCCAGGTCCTCCGGAGTGGAAAGCTGAAGCGTTTCCATGTGGCCAATCCAGCTGACTGCCCACCATTATCTATACCCCTGGTGATCCTATGAGGTGAAGGATGGGTTTAAACAGGTAGATCCAGATCCATTTTGGAAAAATTTGGAAGTATGAGACCAGGGAATTAAATCTGGATATACCAGGTACAGCACGCTCCTACCGCGGTCGTCCATCCTAAAATTGACCTTTTGAACTGTTTGATAAGTAATTTTGTACTTATCAGTGCTATATATAAAATAGTTTATTTTGACATAACTGCTTTGAGTGATAGACAGTGCACTCTGGCGGCAGACTGCAAACTATTGGATACGTTATGTGACACATCGAGGTCCGACGGTCAGGCCCTCTTTGATGCCGGGCCCGTGACAAATGTCTCGGATGTCATTCCCTCTCAGCGGTCCTGATCCACTGTATACCAAAGTTTTCAGAATCCCTAGTCTGAGATTATTGCCTGTATATACTCCTGTGATATGCCACATTTGATTGATAGCTATTCCTATATTATGCAACAATTCTTCTAATGAGTTCATCAACATGATTCTGATAAGCTTCATCAGTTATAGTTTGCAACTTTCCACTCCATTCTTTATCACACCACTTTGTTCTTCATTATGAGCACGAACAGCCCAATGTCATACGGTATACATTCATACACATATACGTATACATACGTATTGATTTTTATGATTCATTCCCATGCCTTCATTCTCAGACAAATGTTAATCAGAGAAGTTTATTTGAAGTTTTTTTGCAGTTAGACTCTCACCATACAGCTTCAGATGCACTGATGTTATTACATGCTGTCATATTTCTGACTATAACTCAGCTCTGTAATGGCAGAAATCTGAAACTTGTATTAGTGAAGAGAAAAGTTTAATGAGTAGAATCATGATAGTACTCCAACATATGTTCAGGAAAAAAAAAAAATTTGGGATGCATTACTTTTCAGCATGCCTATCTATATTTTTATTATAAATAGCATGAGAGTGAAAAAATATTTTTACTCCTGTATTTATTCCCCATGCATATTTGTGTTCCAATTTTTTGCATAAGTTGGGAATACTTGTAGTAGGAATGAACTTAAATGATTTTGCTTCTCAAAAACCATTCACTTCAAATTTAATTTTTTCACATTATCATTATTACAATTATTTTATTATACAATTTATTTAATAATAATTTATCATATTATGTGATTTTTTGGTTATCTGAGGTTCCCTCAATCCACATTACTTCAAATAATCATTATAATCATCCATTTTGTTAAATTAAAGAGAGGGAAAGAAGGCTAAAATGCATTTTTATCTGTAAAATGGGCTATCAGTGAAGTAATTTTTTTCCTATTGCAATGTTGGACCATTATATCTTCAATTACTCTTAGCTGAAAAGCTTATTTAATGGTCATTTTCATATAGAGCTTATCCTCAACTTCTTACTATACTGCCAATCTACCATATCTATGCAGGAAATCCCTGACGTACATAAATCTGTATTTAAATAAAGATTTCCTGATTAAAAAAATATATATATACTGATCATAATAAATAAAGCTGTAATGCAGAGATAAAAGCACTTTTCTCCTGATTTTTTCATTTATCATATGTACAGGTGTTTTATGAGTTTATTAGATTAGTTTTAGTTAATAAATTGGGTCCAAACTTGGATCTGTTCTGAAAAACTGAAAGTGTGGGACTCAGAATTGAATCTAGTTCCTGCAAGATGGTAAATGCTTTAGCATGTGACTTATGAGCTTACTCTTTAATGTAACTATTTTTAATGTTTGTGACACAGTATAAGTACTATTTCAGTACTGTAGAGAGCAGGGATGGCCAATGTGTCAATCGCGGTCTACTAGTTGACCGGCAAGCTGTGAAAGGTGGTCTGTGTCATATTGTCTGTATCAAAAATTGTTGTTATTGTATTACCCCCTCTAGTGGGCTAGTGAACAGATGATGGTTTGAGGGCTACTTTTCATTTCAGAAATCACTGGCAGTCTATAAAGTACAATGTCAGTGATTTCTGAAATGAAAAATAGCCTAAAAAGGTTGTTCACCACTGGTATAAGTATGCCCAAATATACATATGTTTTGATTTACATAAGGTTTTGCTGAATGCATTTACTTAAGTCAGGAATTGCTTATATAATCTTAATTTGTTATTATTTAACATTTTTTTTTTAAAGTACAAGAAATATATAGTAGATACACAAGTGTTATATATCTGCCATGAATTGGATATTTTCACAAAGAATTGGCATAATAGTTAAAGCATCAGAATCAAATGAGCTAATAATAATTTATTATATAATATCCAAAGTAACTATAAAGATCTTGTTCCTGTAAAGGAGAAATGGAGATTTGGAAATCAATCCAAATTTTACAGATTAATAAGTGAACACTTTAATCAATTAAACAGCTACTTAAAATCTTAAAAAATAATCATACATGAGTATTATCGTGTTTGATGTAACTAAATATATTATTACATAAATATTTTGAACTAAAATTACAATAATAATTAAATTAACAACATGAAAATCAGATAAGTAAAAATATTACATCACCAAAATTTTGCTACTTATATCATTTTTCATTTTGTTTTGTGCTTCTAGTTTAGAAGAAAAATATTCATAAATTTAAAATTATAAATAATAAATAAATATTAACAAATGCCATAACTTTTTTAATTAGATAAGAAATTTTCTTGAGTTACATCTAGTCAGTTTTCTTCCTGAAATTCTTTAAACATAGTCTATATATAATCTATAACTAGCACAAACAAACACACACAAATATTGTATATAAAAACAAATCTTACATCACAAATTTCACATAAAGTGCTGAGCATTTTATATCCTTTCAGAAGATATTCCCCAGTGATAGCGCTTATTTTATCTTGTCTATCTCGTTTAGCTTGGATTATTTTCATTTCAGATTCCGAAGGAGGTTCCCATGGACTGTCTGAATCATCAATATCCATTTTAAATGTTTTCAATCTAAATTATATTAAAGCTGGATGAGTTTAAAATCCAAATGTATACTTAAGGTAAAGCTGGGAGAGATTGCGCACCTGGATTATTTCAGTAACGACGAAAGTGACTGCAAAAAGGCGCCACTGATAGTAGTGTTGTGTTTATAGAAGGTAGCTGCTGCATTCAAACTGAAGCGTATAGTTTTGTACTGTTTAATATATACTCATTTGTGTTTGTAGAAGGCAGCTGCTGCATCCAAACTGAAGCGTACAGTTTTGTACTGTTTAATATATACTCATTTGTGTTATGGCAAGTGTTGAAAGTTTTGTAGAGTATATTTCATAATCTTGCTATAGCGAATGCAGTGTTGTTTCTATGTAATACGTTGTTTATCTTGAATGCAGATTTGTTGGAGAAAAATGGCGTGCATGTTACACGCTGGCAATTATGGCGGGCTACAACAGGTAGACTGCGCCATGTCACCCTCCTGTTTGGGAGAAATGGCGCATTTTAATTAACTTAAGCTTACATTGAGGGTATAATAACGAAATGGCGCACTAGGGGGATGGGTGAAATGGCGCATTTTAATTAACTTAAGCTTACATTGAGGGTATAATAATGACCGATATATATATAAAAATATATATTTATTTATTTTTTAATTATTTTCTTTTTTTTTTAAAGCAATAAGTGGCGAATTCTGTTAGAGTCGAACATGTTTACAGTTGTACTTACTTACAAATTGAGCGTTGAAAAGTTACAAGAGCAGGTTGCGAATTAGTGTCAGTAGCCATGTTTACGACCCTGCCATCCAATGCCTATCTTAATAATCGGCGAATTTTAAATTAAACTCGATTTATGGATTAATTAAGTTACGGATAAACCGCAATTAATTGCGTTTTCTTCCGAAAAAAATGCAGATTTTTTTTTTTTTTTTTCAGAAGAATTTTGTGTCGATTTAACCACAAAAATACATTCGGCAAAGTGAAACAGTGATGTGCATCAGTAGAGAATCAAGTTACTGTCCGAGCCTCGGGGCTAAACGAAGCACATAAGGGGCAAATTTGGTTAAACTAAGTTTTTAATGCCCTTGACGACATCCTGCCTAGTGCTGGGTGTTGTCACACGATACCTTATCTGCGGAAAATTTTTCGGAAAGAAGAAAGAGAGACAGAAAAGCTATAACTGCAGGAATGTTCTCCAAATATAATTAAGTAATTGATGAGAATGATCCACTTCTCTCCATTTTTCTTTAAAACTTCTTCCCGTCTTTATTGGCGTATTGTTGCCAGATTCAGGCAAAAAAAAAATCTTGTCCACACTTCCATTTAACGTTTCGTTGTTATTCTTTTACGCTTAACCACTTAAAAAAAATTGTCACAGTTAACTGCTTGTTACACAATGCTTCAAGAGGTTACCACAAACGAGAAATTCTTGTTGTACTGTAAAAATTTAAATTAAAAATACGATTTTTACAGTTAAAGTTACAACAAATCTAGACAAAAGCTTCATCAATTTTTCTCTATTATTTAACAAGCAGATAAGATAAATTTATCAATTTTTACATATAAACTTTCAAAAATATCTGCATAGCGCAAAAATTTTCGGGTATTTATCTTAAAATTACATGATTAACAGTGCAAAAATAATGCAGAATTATCTCTTTAACAAGCGATAAGATCAAAATCGCGCTTTGCAAAGTGTTTAAACGTGTAACTCGCTCACGAATTTATTTATCCAGTTATCAAATTTACAGTTTAAGAAGTAACTTAATCTGTTAAAATTAAAGTAACCAAGTCTGCCTACGTCTCAAAAGTCTGATACATAGTTAACAAATAAAATTAATTAAGACATTTTTACCGTTTTCCAGATTGGAAAATTAGTTCAGCGGAAATATGCAAATGAAGTAATAACTCCTTGCCTCCATAGAATTTTAATAATGTTTTTCACAATTATATTTGTTTTATAGTTGTAATAGTTAACTAGAATCGCCTGTCTGCGTTTTAAAAATAAAAATCCGATATAATTAAGTCCATGGAAAGTTAGAGAATGTTGGATCATCAGGCCAGTAAAACGTGATAGTTGTTTCGCCGGTTAGATTATTCGTTAGGTGCTACTAGTAAAAATTCGATTTTAATTGATTAATATAGGCCCTAGGCCTATTTAAATTAACTATTTTATGGGCTGATCACGTTTATATGAAGCCTGAGGCCTTGTTATGGTTTTCTGAGCTTCTGTTGTTTCGTATAAAATCGAAAAAAGTCGAGAAATTTTTCCTATTTGTGCCGAGTCAGTCAAAATGGTTTATTTTGTAATTCAAGATTTTGATATAGAATCGTGATTCCCAACATGGGGCACATGCCCCACAAGGGGGACAATTCGAGAATGAGTTATAACAAGTGAATTTTTTGTATTTCTTGTGATTTTAGGACCTTTCGTTCTTTTATTTTTCTCTTTCATGTGTGCCCTGTTCTTTGGAAGCTTGTTTAGACAAAGTTAATGGCCATTTAGGTTTTCTCCACGTGAATATCAGTTCACTTTTTGAATAATCAAAATTATATGTCACAGGGAGTAGGCACTATCAGGATTTTAAAGATACTTAGGTGTGGCATGGCAAAAAAAAAAAAAAAGATTGAGAACCACTGGTATAGAATCTAGAAATGAATGCTTTTTGCAATATTTTAATGTGGAAAATACTATAAATGGAAGTAATTCTAAACATAAAAATCATAAAATCCGTTAGAGCTGTACATAATATCCATCTTTTTATATGATCAAAATTTGTGTTTAGCCTAAAGTCCATATGTTTTCTTGGTGTATTTTTACCTTTAAGTAGATGCATAAGAGTGTTATGAGGCATCAAAAGAACACATCAAAGCTTGAACTCCTTTGAAAACTGAAAGTAACCCTTCCTCTACTTAAAAAATACAATAACATGTGCGTTTTTAGCATAAGAAGTTGTTTATAAGGCATTTGTTTTGTGACGATAATTTTGTAGAAAGTTGTTCTGAGTACTCTCAAGGATGCGAATCGATTTCTTAAAGAAGTAAAATTTGAAGTAATCAATCAGTTTTTAAACGGAAGAAGCCATGCTTTTAACATTACGTTGTCAGAGAAACAATTTATGTTTCGTAACTTGGCCATCCATAAACTGGAAGAAGTATAGCATCGCCTCTTACGCGAGTAGATAAAACAAAGCAAACCGCTTAAAAATGATGATAAAATATAATTAACCAACATATTTTCTTGATATATAACAATTTTGTGATCTCTTTTACATATACAGACTTTAAAAGATGTTTAGTTTATTGTAATAGTCGCAATTTGTTGTTCATATGGTTGTCTGTATAAGAGTACACGCTGTTACGCCAATCAAACATTGTTACTAAGGATATGCATGAGAAATTCAATTGTTTTAGTTCACAGTAAGTTGAATAAGAGAGGATCTTCAGTCAACAATTTGCATTTTGATTAAAAATATTGCTCGAATCTATTGTTACAACAGTTTTCATTGCTCTGTATCGATATCAAAAGCAGCATCCCTGTCAAAATTAGATAATGTTTAAATTTACAAACGAATCATCTACAGCATCTTTTTGAGCAATTATTTATAAGAATTTTGTTATAAATTCGTTCTTACTTTACATTAATATCAAATAAATAATCTAAGGCGTGAAAATTATGGTTTAAGTTGCGATTTTCACCACTGTCTGCATCACTAAAGCATCCCGAAACGGTAAACAAATTAATTAAATCAGTAATTTTAACGATTTATCTTTGTGTTTAATGGTGATTTCTGTTCTCTCTGAGGTTTATTTATTTTATAATTTTAAAATTGAATATCTAAGGATTAATATTTGAAAAAAAAATAACAATTTTGGAATGTGTTTTATTTGTTTATTTTGCTGATGCGAAACCTTCGAAATTTCAACTTTGACCCGAGGCAAGAACAAGAAGATATACAAGCCGGCTTTAAAAAATATAATATCATTCTAAAAATAATATTAAAGACGTGAAACGAATACAAATTATGACGATAAGCATAAAACATTCATTTCTACTCCTTAGAAGTCATTCTTAGCTATCAAAAATTATATTTATCAAGAGAATATAAACAAATAGAAATATTTAAATTATATATTTGTGATTTATTAAACATTTTACAATATAAAATAAATGTATTATTATAAAATTATCAGTAGAACAGCAAAAAAATTGATAGGTATTAAGATGACTTTATATATTTTAAAGCATCTACAAGCATTTAGCCTGTGAGAGAATGCAAAATATTTTTATATATTGTGATAAATCTGTATAAATTTTGATATAATTAATAATAATGACTTAAAACAAACTTTTAGGCCTGTTATAATACATAACCAGGAAGGAATTTTTAGAAAATTTAGTGCTAAACTTAGCATTTTCTACCTTACTGTGATTTTTACTAGAAAATTCTTGCTTTACTTACCGATTTTTTAACGTTTTCTTTCAGCAAATGGTGCTCAAAAATGCTCTATTATTCTTGGATTACGGATATCGTAAAGTTAAAGATGAACTGAAGCACAGGAAATACTATTTATTCAGTTTATTCTACAGTTAGCATAACTAGAAGTTAAACTAGGCTGGTTTCTCGATTTATGAGTGTTGCCAGATAAATCAAATAAATTATACAATGTTGCCAGTTAAAAAAATAAATTATAAATATGTATAATATTCGTTTCGCAACAAATGGTTTTGTATAAGTTTACCATCCATTGTTGTTGTTTTTCCTCCTCTCATTTTCTATATTAATTCGTACAAAAGTGAAGAAAAACAAATCGTCTTATTTCGACGTAAGTTCTTAACTTACATAAGAGAACAAAGTATACATGTTTCTGACAACAAAATGACAGAATCACGCAATATTTCATAATAAATTACCTTACAAAATCAGACTTGCAGAAAACGTTATCGCATTGTGAAAACTAAGCAGATGACAAACCTGTCTAGGCAAAATTGTCTATCTTTTATTATGCGAGCAGACTATTGAGTTTCATATTAGAAAACCTCTCTCTCTCTCTTCCATTGCGAGCGTGCAACTTAATGAACGACGTTTAGAGTCATCGCATGTTCGGTAAATTTTATTCGAAAAATTAACTAACTTAATTTTTTTTTGCCTCGATAAAAATAAGAGCAAATGCAAAGTATAAGAAACCCGTGTATCACCTTAAAATGGCGGAAAAACTAACTTGTCAACTCGAGCGTGTTGACAGTATAGCTTAAATGATAAATGATGTTTGGTTTTTTAACTGTCACGAAGCCCTTATTGGACTACCTTGCAATGCAACCCAAAAGTGACCCTCAAACTGATATCTGGTAACTAGAGACTATGTAAGGGATTGTTGGCAACTCCGCAGACATAAAGAGGACAAGAAATTGTGACATCTTTGATGTCAGACGTGATCTGTCAAAGACTTCTAGATCTAATTAGGATATTTTTATTTTTTTTTAACCAATTTTTATAATATCGCCTGGGGATATGCCACTTATTCATTTTTAATTTTGAGTTTTTCTTATCTGCTCGCCGCTCGTATATCCACACCTATTAGTTCATCTTGATACATTTTAAGTAACCATAAAGATGACAACGTATACGGTTAGCGTATAAACTGAGAGTTATACCTCGAGAAACAGTTTTAAAACGTGGAAATCTTGAAACAGAAGTCATTTCTCCATAGAATAACACGAGCGAGTCTGATATCAATGTAATTTAACCCAAATTATGGAGGAAATCGTGTTTTATGCCTGTCAGGCATAAAGAGAATTGAGAAATTGCTTGGTATTCATCAAGATCACGTTTCCTCAAATTCATGTCAATTAATAAAATATAACGTCCGGAATTGAGGCCTATCAGCCAAAAATACAAACTACTACTCTAACATCCTGGTTTATTCATAATAAACGTATAAAATAATAATAAATTTAATTTACAGATGGCACATTTCGTCGATAAGAGGTGAAAGATCTGAAGGCCTGGTTCTATCAATCAATTGATTATTAATAATCTCCGTGAAGGAAATATAAAAATTATAAAAATTAATGCCAGAAACGGAAGTCGTTCTGTTACAGAAAAAAAAACTAAATATTTATATTTAGTAATTAACAGAGGAGAAAATTTGGTTTCGGCCAAACGGATCACATGTCTAATAAGCAATCAGTATGCAGAAAACTTCAGACATGTCACACGAGGACAATACATCAACGGGACCGAATCGTGACATAATATATCAACAGAGCCTCCAGGCCAATTCGGTACTCATCAACATTCGCCTGTGCAACTTACAGACGTGAATGGCTATACAAAGAATCTCCGATATGAGTCCTTCTTGACATGATTGGCAAGCAAATAGGCAAAACATATGTAGGACCATCAGCTTCATTTGTATGAGCCGAGAGGTGAATTCTAATAATATTTCTTTTTTTTTAATTCCTAATCTGATTAGATTTTCTTGTTAAATACTGGAAAGATCCTGAGTTATAAGCTAATCTTATCTTTAAAACTGTAGCAATACTTAACCGTATTCACTCGGGTCTGCAGTAATTTAGGAGCGTAGGAAGTAGAAATTAACGAGGTAAAAAAAAAAAAATAAAAAGGTTTGATCTTCTATTTTCATAAGGGGAAAAAAACGAACTTTATAAAATTTAACAATTCATAACGCGATCCTGACTAATTATGCGATTGTTAAAGTTGTAAAACTGGTAGTCGAAAGAGATGGAATGGAGTTGATTATATTTAAATAAGTCTAAAATTAAATTTATCTCGTTAAGTTTTATAAAAGTAGATTAGATGGAGAAGAGGTTAGATGTAAAAGGACAGATCGCGGAGATCAATTTAGTAAAAAAAAAAATACCAGAAGTCTCATTTATGACAAAATTGACGTGGATGTCAAAAGACGTGACATCACTGTAGAGAAGTGGAAGATGCAACAAGGCGTGACTGAGTGACAACGGTTGGGGACATTTGTCAAAATTGCCTGCCTATAGATCAATGTCAGAAGTTAAAGTCTTGGTCTCAGACGCTTTCCTGTGCAGGTGTTGTCCTTCATTGTTTTGACGAAAGCAAATTGAAATTCATAGCACATTGTTATGCCAGGTGGTTCATTGCTTTTTTTTTTTTTACATAGATTTTTTCTCTCTTTCTCTTTGCCTCCTTTCGTCTCTAGCGATGCTTGTTAAGATCGAAAGGTGAAGACGTTTGACTAATTAGGAAATATATCTGTTATGGAGAAGAATGGAAATACAACCTCAACAGGTTAATTTATGTTGGGATCTGCTTAATCACTCTCCTGTTATTTTCTTATTGTACAAGTGGTTATAACAAAAAAAAAAATAAATCAAAAATCTTTATAAACGAAAAATTACGCACGTAAATCTTTCACGCGATTAATTAAGCGAAGAAATCGCGAGATAAACACGAATCGCAAAATCGCTTAAACACTCTCATTTCGTGTGTGTAATTATTTAAAAAATAAATGATCTCTCTGAATTTTTTTCTCTTATTTTTGATAAAATCTGATGCCTAAGTCCATATTTATATTGCACTGTAGATTAAATCTAGATTTAAAAAGATTAGTCAATGACATCTGAAAGAACTCCACTAATTTATCAAAGTTTTTTTGCCTTTACTATGAATTACAGGACTAGTTTTTTAAAATTAATAAAGGTTTCGAGAACAATCGGGCCTCATATTATCCAATTAAGATATAAAAATGGATTGTATGTAATTTATTATTAATTAGTATCAAGTACTGTATTTAATACTAATCAATAAGGCCCTTTTTATACCGTGACACATTTTTCTTCTTACTTTCTTACGCAGTTGGTAGAACATAAAATTATTTTATTTCTTTACTGATAGCAAAATAATAAATTTATTAATTAGTATCAAGTACTGTATTTAATACTAATCAATAAGGCCCTTTTTATACCGTGCCTCATTTTTCTTCTTACGTTCTTACGCAGTTGGTAGAACATAAAATTATTTTATTTCTTTATTGATAGCAAAATAATAAAGTTCGCTACTTTTTCTTTTCTTTTACTGAGAAAAATCAGAATTAATGAATTTATTATAATAAAATTTGATTTTATTATGCACTACCTATTTTTTGTACACAACCGTAAACATAACAGATACTAATGAATTTTCATACGAGAAAAAGAACCTAAAAAGAGCCTAAACTTGATTATCTAGATGATTGACAGAGATTAAAAAAAAGTTTGGGCTATTAAAACAGCTAAAAATTTAAAGAATCGTCAAACTCTTATCTTATCAGCGATTGTAAAACATTAGTAAAGGAAAAATTGTTGAAAACAAAATTCCACCTTTTGAACTTCTAACATTTTAAAACGAGAAAACAATGCTTACTTTTACTTTTTTTTTTCCTCTTGTACTTATATTCTATCAAGATTTTTATCTAAACATAAACAAATATAAAAATTGATAAGATAATGTACAAAGAGTAACGATCAATTCTGTTTATGTCAAGTATTTAGTAAAAATTTAAACTGCCGCCTTTTAACATAAAGTATGGCCTGTGTTAATAACAGTTTCTTGAACAAGTTAGAACAAATTTTTAACCCATTCGAGGATTTAACCTTTCAGGAACATTCTGAGTTTTGGCTGATTGATGAGAAATACTGATTAATCATCAAGTTTGAATGCATCAGAACTTCTATAGCCTCTCTCTTAGATCCTCGAACTAATTTAGCCACTGGTACAAACATAAAGTGATCTGTAGACAGAAAAATATCAAATTTCTGTACTCCTCAACTCCATTATAAAGTTTAATAACCTGTATCGCTGATCGCCTAATCCGCACAGAAAGTTATAAGATTAACTAGATTAGCACTAGATTCGCTTTGTAAAATGAGAGTTTTCGGTCTAATTTACCTATTTTTTCTATTAAAAGTTACAATTAATGAGAGTTATTAGTGAAATAAGGACTCACAAACGAAAAAAGTCGGCTGGAGTTATAATGCCAATGCATAAATCAAACGTTTGTTTGGTTGTTGTTTACGGATAATTTACTGTTTAAATAAACGGATAAAAGTCCTTTATGGCACGTATAAACGGCGATAATTATATTTAGATTAGAGATTATCTAGTTTGCGTAACGTTAAACGGATACAGAAGCCACTCGACGGAGTTGTAATCCGATAATCCTAATGGGGATTAGATACCGTATCACTTACCAGAAAGTTATTAATGGCTAAGTAGGAAGAAGTTTTTACCTTTATTAGATGTGGCGAACAGGTAGGTTGGATCCCATGTGGCCGGTTAGGTACAACTTCAGGTGTGCAAAAGGGCAGAGTGCCTCGTTTTCGTTCGAAGAACCACTCAACTCTGAGCCTCTGTATGGGAAGAGCGACTGTGGCGCCACCGGTTACCAGACGTTGCAATCAATCACCCTCTGCCTAAAGGTGTTGGCTACCCTGCCCTACTAACCAGTGGGCTCACCCTGCTGCTGACCACAAAATGTCCCCAAAATGCGACTTTATCATCTCTTCTATCGTCTTTAGTCGAGCCACATTGTCTCCGTTTAGTCTCCCTTATCGGTAGTTAGAAAATCTTGACAATTGACTATATATGTAAACACAAAAATTCACTAAAAAAAAAAAGCCATAATCATCATTTTCTTCTTGTTATTATGTTTGAGGTTTCTGGGATTTTTAGAACATCGGATGACGACGATGGTGATCTACACGGAATTTCTAAGAAAGTCATATTGTATGAGAAGAGATTTTGACGATAAATGAGGCCTAAATAGGCCTCTGGAGAGAGTTTTAAATGTAAACAACATTAAAAACTGTCTCCACTTCTTAATAGGCCCTCTAAGGGATAATTGTCTGGCTTTTGAGAACATTATTGTTGATTTTGTAATAATAGGCCTCCCTGTTTTGGAAACTCACACAGTCATCAGCAACAAATTTTGCAACTAACCAATAGGATAAGATAGAATTAACCTTACTGATATAAATTTAGATTACATTTTTAAATAGGCCTAAAAATTATAAGGCCTAAATTAGATCCGAATTATCCAAAACGTATCGAATTATTATAGTTTAGACTTGTATTTTCTTAAGAAATTTTGACATTGTTTCTAAGAATTCCGGTCTAAAATATTACACAAACTTTAAATCTTATCACATTATTATCAGCACTGAACCTCTTATAAGTGATTTGACTAATAATATTGTTTTTCTCAGCTTCCATTTGTCCTTAAAAGTACTAAATTATGTAAATTAGTAGATTAATCATGCTTTAAAACGTTATATCAGGCCATACTTCTGTTCCTTTGTTATTAGGCCCGTTAACATAATGCCAGCTTAATCAATAGCAGTACTTATAGCTGCCAAAACTTTGGCCCATCATCAGACTCCTGAATAATTATCTCATCATCGCTCTGTCCTGTTTATTCTTCTCATATTCTCAGCATGGTTACAACTTCAGCTCAACTCTTATTGCTCTTGTTTCAACTGCCTAAAGAAAAACATGGAGACTGCAACTATTCTAAAATTCAGCCTCTTATTTTTATATCTCTGTTGAATAAGATTTTAAGATTGTAATGGCCCAAATGTTCAAAAATGTCACTAATCAAAACTGGCAGAAGGGATTTAAATCCTCAAAAATCCTCCCGTGTCCGAGTAACGTTTTACTTTCAGAAGCTGCATAGTTTAATAGGATTTCTTACTCTAATTTTATGCTGTTTAAAACTGATCCAAGCGAAGATATCAACGTATAAGTCATACGGAATGAGGACAATTTCTGTTTAACTATTCTTATCCATACTTAGTGAAAAACGGGTTGGAAAAGAAAGAGTTCAGTCTGGCTACTAGAAAAATAAAACAAAAGATTACAACCGTACTATTATCTGGGAAGTTGATACAGAAACTTTATCTCCCGCTTGTTCCTTATCTCCCAGTAACCCTGTCCAACATAGCATTTTATAGTTTATAGCCTTTCTCTATTACAAGTCCAGTTAGATCGTATTTTTCCCCCTTCTTCCTACTTTTCACAATAGATAATTCATTCTGAAGTTGTACCGACACATATGAGGAATATTAATTTAAGTAATTGCAATTTTGTCGCATTTTCTACTAAAGGGACTAATTTTTTGCTCCTGGGAATTATTTTCGAATTATGTAAATTAGAAAGAAGAACACGAGATTTCTTTTTTTGTTTTGTGTTGTTCCCTGTGTTCGCTGTCAGTAAAGACGGAAAGCTTCCTTATGCTTATCCAAGCGGATGTATAGTAAGATGAACAACTGTCCCCGTGGGCAGCAATGTCGCCAACTACTCGTCTTGACAGTCTGCTGTTTTCGTCTAAAATTCAGCTAAAAGTTCTCTTTTGTGATACTCGGAACAGAATTTACATTCTGTTGTGTTAAAGACACTTTAGGCCTGTATTGATGTGTGTTATATTATGTTAATTTGGTAAACAATCCATCTCTCACTCCTACTTTCTAAATTTAACAAGTTCTGAATTGGACTAGACCTTACAGCTGTTTGTGGGCGAATTAATCACATTTCAAACTAGTCATTGACAAAATGTGTTGTTGACTCATTCACTCTTGTGTTGTGTGATCTGTATAATGAGTAATGACGTCTTGTGTGTCTATCTATCATTGGAGAATGGAGACAAAAGATTGTCTTATTGTTTACAACTCTACAGGCCTAGTAAAACTAGTAAACACTACAGCTTAGAACACAAATCAGTGAGATCAGAAGTATGAAAATTGAACCACTTACCTGTATTAGATCAAAACCTTGGATAATCGCATGTAAAAATTCCTATTTCAAGTGGAAAACCTTGACGAAACTAATCGGTTTTTGCTTATTTTTGTTTTGAAACACTTGTACAGATAAATAAATAAATCAATGGTCGCAGCTGTCTCAGTTCATGAGGGTCAAATTCCTCCAAATCTAAAGCGGGTCGCGTGGCACCCAGCACGTGGCACAAGAGGTCGTGTTACCGAGTTATCATAAGAAGAACCGTAAAGGTCAACCCAAACTAATGTCGATAGATGAGACTTTTCTTCTTTTTGAAGAATACCGATCTTATTTTTTTTCTCCTCCTCCTTTTTTTCAGTGCAAACACATGCACACGCGGAAAGATTTATTATATGCTCGGATCTCCTGTGTTTTCGGTGTTATGTTTAGATCTGGATAAACTCTCACTCAAAAATGTGAACTGGACAGTTTAATAAGTTATCTAGTAACTTAAACTTTTTCGTTGGTTACTGTCAATTATGCAAGGAAATAGGCCTAAATCTGTTTAAGTTCTATTGCTCTTAATACTTCAGAGGGGGAAAAAAAAAAAACAGTTTCCATTCTAAATATTGTGACGTCTAACTTAAATTTTAAGATAAGCGAAATAGTATAAACGAATTTCAAAATTTAAATGGGAGAAAAAAACATAATAAAAATGTATTTGATGTGTAAACCACCACCCAGGGTGTTGTGTGACCTTTTTATCGCGTCATTCCTCATCCCAGACGTTAGCTCCTCCCATTTCTCTAAGCAAAAAAATAATATGACTTATTACGCCAATAGTCTCCACCCTCCTGCTTCATACCGCAAATTCTCGTTTCTTATTGGTCGCTGCTCAAACGGTGCCGCCTTACGCTTTACGGTATCATCCAATTGGATCTATCTCGATCGAAATGAAAGCTGGATCATAAAAATTGTTTTCTGTGAGTAATTTCACTTTTGAGTTTTGTTATAAAACGCTAAATGAGTTCAAGTTTACATGTAATTGTGCGAGTTTTATTTATTATTTAATACAGCATATTATATAACTTGTAAGAGCATATCTAATAAGTTAAATTGCGTCAATATTGATTTTTTCCTGAGACTTGCAATCTATAATTTCGAACAAGTGAATCTAGAATTTATAATGATGAAAGAAAACCACTTAAATTTAGAAAATAATCCAAGATTTTTCTTATTATTTTAGGCCTATGTAAATAATATTAGATCCAATTTTATAAAATATGGAATAGGGTGAAATATTTTTTAAAGTGTTTAAACCTGTGGTACGTGTGTAATGTCAATGTCCTATTTGCATACAGGAAATAATATTAGATCCAATTTTATAAAATATGGAATAGGGTGAAATATTTTTTAAAGTGTATATATGACATATTTTCTTGGTGGTACTGAAATTTTTAATTTTGGCGATGGGTATTTATTAAAAGGTGGAGAACCATTGGCTTAAATTATAGAAAATGCAAGATATATAGAGGGCTGGACATAATAGATGGACAACTAAAGTACTTCACTGGATACCAAGGGATAAAATCGACCAAGAAACAGACCACATTACAGATGGAGAGATCAGATTGTTAATTTTACATCCAGGTGTTGGAACAGAGAGGCTGTAGACAGGAAGAATTGGAAATTTCTTGGAGAGACTTTCATCCTGCAGTGGATTGATATCGGTTGATTATGATGATGATGATGATATCCAAACATAAAAATTCACACAATTTTCTGTTTACGCCTTATAGATTATTAATGGCTGAACACTTATTACAAAGAAATTTTAAACTTTAGAAAGTATTTCAAGCCATTTTAAATTTTATAAAACTCACTATTATTCTTTTATCTAAAGACATGCAAGAATTTGGGATTGTTTCTTATAAGAAAGTCATAATTTATCCGTTTTTTAAGTCGAACTGTAGGCTTATTTAGAAGATTTTAAACTTTAGAAAGTATTTCAAGCCATTTTAAATTTTATAAAACTCACTATTATTCTGTTATCTAAAGACATGCAAGAATTTGGGATTGTTTCTTATAAGAAAGCCATAATTTATCCGTCTTTAGGCCTATTTAGAAGGCTACCTGTAGTTACAGAATAATTTAACTGTAACATTTATTAAATTAGGTGTTGAGTCCTGAATCTAATGTATGTAACCACTCAAAATTGGGACGCTCTGGTACCTTCAATATGGCTCCATACCATGAAATTCAATAGTTAACATAGAATAAAATATTTATTTAATTTTGAAAAATAATATATTAATAATTTATTTGTTTATAATAAAAAGTAATATGCATCTATAAGAAATATATGATAAACAATTTTTGAAACCATTGTTAAGATTACACGAAAAAACTGTTGCGGCTCTCATTGATCCAGAAACTGATTGCGGCTCTCAAGTATGTGAGATTCTCCTATGTGGCTCTTAGTGATATGAAGTTTGGCCACTCCTAGTATATAATATACACTGAATAAATATATACATGCATGTTTCTAGGCTCTATTCTTGTTTTACTGGACGTATATTAAGCCGGTCGAACATATTTTATAAGTTTAAGAATGATTGAATTTTATAAGAGATTTTTCTGGTTAATCATAAACTTGATCCAGAAAGAAACTGCCGTAAACATGCATCGAAATTTAGGTTCTGGCAGCATGAATAAAAATGCAAACAGTGGTTTCGGTTCCTAATACGTTTCAGATCAGTTTTGTCGCTCCAGAGTTGTTTTAATTTTAACTCTTTCGACTTGTTTTAACAACGCTAGTAGGCCTAAATTTTGAGCAAACTTCAATTAAGAAACTCCTTTAACATCCTTTTATTTTTCACAAACTAGGCCCAATAAAATAATAATAATATTCTCTATAGTTTGGATGAAAGAAAAAAATTCGAATTTCGTACTAGGGATTCGTTTAAGTTAGATTTTTTTCTTTTTTTTTTACATTTTACTCCCTTCGTTAGAAAAATTTAAAGAGTTTATAATTTATTTCGAAGCTTTTCCTAAGATAAAATGCAAAATTAAAAACAATATTTCGCTTCCTTATACCATACCTGAGCTTATAAATTTTAACTTAAAATTGGCCTATCTCTTAAATTCTAGAGAATGTCCTAAAAATTTAGAATTATAGGGAATCAAAAAATGACCCCCCCATTATTCGCAACACACAGATCCAGTCGAAAATGGCAGGATCAATCTGCTGACAAGTGGTGCCTGATTCTGGATGCCAAGTGCTGCAGATCAACATGGAAAGTGAACTACTGTATACATTTTTTTATAATAAATGACTCAAAAAGGTTTGCAATATGCGGCATAAATTTTTACAAAGGATTTTATAATGCACAACAGTCGACACCAACTGCATGTTGTCCTACATTAAAATCTGTTAGCAACACGTGCCTTTTATTGTGTTGATATACTACTTACATGCAACCTAATTTTATAAATTTATAATTTAAATTTTATCCATCAAATAATTTGATTAAGAAGACGATGTACACTCACCTTATATGCTGAAAGTTAGAATCCTGGTTTAATGTAAGAGATGAAACAATTGTCATTACTCGACACGAAGTATTGTGTCCCTTGGAGAATTTATTTGACAACGAAGTCAAGTAGATGACTGCCGGTTGACGAAACCAAGAAGGTTATCTTGAACCAGTCGTTTCAAGCACTTAACGTTTGTAACTTATTGGCTGAATAAATAACATATGTGTATGTTTTTATCTCTTCCAATATGCACTTGCTCTATTATTGAAGGTGGAGCAACAGATACGACTCAATCATTGGAAGAATTCCCAAATATTTAAGTGTATGTGTGTGTTTGGTTATCATGTTAATCTTCAAAATTTGGGATTTATCTCATTAATTATGCATTCATCATGTGTTTACATAATTCGCCATTTATGTTTTCTGTAAACAAAGTCTTACAAATGTGAGAATAATTAACTTGTGTTGTTGTAACTCTTGAAAATTGAGACGAGTCCCGAGACAGACTCGAAATTAATTAAAGTCAGGAGACATCTTTAATCTAAAGTAGTCTGCGGCAGACTTATAAACTATCCTTGTCACCTAATTGTTAAAGGAATTTTTTTTTCTTTTACTTAAACACGACGACTGGTTTTTATCCTATCGGAGTTTTATATCAGGCACGTGACACCTCTGTACATACAACATTTGCATGTTGTGTGTGTTACGACAGAGTGACGCCTTTTCGTGTGCTTTATGACGGAATTAGTCCGGAATTATGTGACCAGACTCTTAACGACTCTCTCTCTAATGGTCAGACATACGGATTGTTTTAGTTTTTAGTTAAGGGATTAGATTTTTAACAATGAATTTTTATAGGCAGAGGCGAAACTATTAGGTCGTTTCTAGATTTAGACACCTCTGAGAATTTAAATTTTATTATTTTGTCGCTTTACAAAATCTCTAGAGATGTTTTTCGCTCGAAAACAAGCGAAAAAGAGACATGATTAAATATGTTCAATTGTTAATAATGGCAGAAGTAGAAGTTTAAGTCAAAGTGATATAAGTTAAAGAAGGAGCTTGTATTCCTGTCACGTCCTAGACATGGGACATGGTGGTCAGTGTAGTGTGGACCCCGTCTTCGTGCCTTCAACCTAAGTGGATTTCCTTGTCCCTAGACGATGCCGCAAGACTTGTCTCAAGCTATCAAAGTCATTAGAGCAGAAATATTGTCAGTGAACTCAAAATGTAAACACTGCAGAAATTTTTCACATGATCCACCCAACCATGCTTCTTGTCGGCCGCAGACCCCCCTAAAGTGTAAAAGTTTGGGTCCTGTACAGTATAAACTAAACTTTACCCAACCTATAAGTCACCTAAACGTTAAGCGGTGTTATATTACACCATATAAAATATCAGTAGAGTTTCTAAGTGTTGTAAGACGGGAATCATCTCAGATTATATAAAAGAGTACTGAGCACTTATTAAAATGAACTCCAAGAGACTCTATTAGTCAATAATGCGCGCACGTAACCCGAGTAAAGGGACCATTATTGGTCTGGCGACGTTAGAAAGGCAGGTAAGAGACAGGATAGATAATCCTATCTAAGTAGACTTATGTGGTAAGCCACTTTCTTCTGAATAATGTCCAGAGGAGTTGGTGTTACACATTACTGAGTATCCACCCTGACGATCTGGCGACACTCAGCCGCATGGGACTGACTCCTGGACCTGCAATGATTTCCCTGTTAATGTCCAGCCTGGTGTCTATCACACTGCCCGCCTAATGGCGAAGGCGCCTCGCTCTAGCTTATCTGACCACAAGTATGGCGTCTTCCCACAATACATTGGTGGTACCTCCCACGAAGTCCAGCTACCGGATGCAATATTTACATTCTGTAACTGTTACCGTTACAATTGCCTTTTTTTTGTCTCTCTCTCTCTCTCTCCCCCTGTCTATTGTTTGTTTTGCAGAAAAATTGCGAAAGAATGCCTAGTGGGTGTTTTTCTATAAATAAATTCATAAAGTGGAGAGTAAACTGCGTAAATCTGCCCCCCAGTAGAGCGAAACAGTGTGTTGTATACGCAGAATGGAAAGGGTACACAGGAGTGATAGAGAGTAGATAAATATACGTAAAACTAATTATTTAAAAAAATCAGTTTAGAGTTATAAAAAGGCGTTGTTTGACATCCTCAGTATGAAGGAGGATAAATCGTGTTATTTATTACGAGATAGAAAAAGTGATACTCGGTAGCACTCCCATCCACCCCACCTTAGCTAAGTAAGACAAATGTCTTGTCCAAACACTTTACTTTGAATGATATTCACGTATATAACTAAATGCAGATCTAAGTGTGGCACTCCCTCTTATTCCAAATTTAAACCTAAAGACGTATTCTTTTGCCTGCTTTTGTGAAGCAGATCCATGTTGCGATTAAAGTTTTTTCTCGAATATCCTGTTTTGTGGTCTCTCTAACTCTTTATGGTTCCATATTTGCCTCCTCTACATTTATTCGCTTTGATTCTATAGCACTTAACAGACTCCAGGTGATAGTAGTTCATCAGAAACGTCTTAATGTTGACAGTTACAGATTCGAACCTTAAATACCTTTGTTTCCGCCCCATTTATGACTTCTGCACCTGTCCAGTGCATTAAAAATAAGTTTGATTCAAATATTGACGATAAAAACCATTAATATGCTCTTATCGCTGTTTTCATTCTTTACGTGGCGATAATTAAAGTTGCAGAGCTCGAAACAAAAGGGATGACACGGCAAACAATCGATGAACAAAAAAATCACGTGATTTACGAGATAATATACAATATTATCTCTCCGTCTGTGCGATAATCTGGTGAGATCGTTGGTAATGGTCGCCATTGTTCAAGGTTATATAATTGGAAATTTGTTTAAAGATAATAATAATAATAATAAAAAAAAAGTTTAAGGATCGATTATCTGTTCCTATCTGGTTATCGAGTGCTAAAGAACTTTGGGTCTTTATACCATTTTATTCCGCCCATAATGTATTTAAAAGATCGTTTAGTGTTTTTTTAAATTGCATATTTTGTTAATTTTTACCTACTTTTAATTTTCGTCGGGTCATAAAAATGAGGCGTTTTTACCTTCTACGCCTGTTTGTGGCATGTGTATACTTACCTGAAGTGGAATTTTATAACTTCACCTCTCCTAGATAAAAAAAAATATATATATATATAACTTCTATAACTCGCACCGAGATCCGAAACCGTGCATTTGTAACTGTGCATTTGTAACTGATCTACAAGTAGATTAAACGCGTGTGAGTTGTTCTAACAGCGTGTAAATCCACTAGTAAAACCTCTAAAGCATCTATACTTAACAGGTTAGCTGTGGAATTAAGAAAACCCTTTTTACAAATCCTCATTAACGCTTTAATGTCCGAGGTAAAAAAAAATCAATAAAAACTCATTTGAGCTCTTAAAAGTTAGATGTATGCCAGTAATGACAAGAGCGAGGATGGTTTATTTACATTTGATGCCGATAAGGCGAAAAAGGAACCTTGCAATCAATCAACACTTAACTATAACCCATTCTATTATCTTGTTCTTTGTGAAGATATTTTGTGTACAACCAGCACCGAAGAGAGATAGCCGTTGACTATCTACAAGTAGAGGTGAGAAGACAGCAATAAAGTTGGTTGTTGGGTGGTTCTTTTCGTTCTTACCTCACATACCGACAGGAATCTGCGAAGATTTGTGACTTAGACTAACCATAAAAGCGACTTGGGAGTCGACGTATCACAAATCAAGCAAAAGTGACACAGAAGCGTATCGTCTTCTGACACAAACACATAATTCATCTCTTAGCTCGTTCTGTATTCCACCAGTTGGGTGTCTCGCAACCATTCCGTGCCCGACTAACCTTCAAAAAAAAAAAAGGCATAAAATAGATTACTATGCTCGACTTTCCTTCGTATAAACCACCACCAAAATCAAACACCAGCTTCAAAGACCTTCCTGGTCCTAAACAGGATCGATCTTCTTTTTAACGTTATTCTTATCCCGATTTTATGGTTCCAATGACACCAAAACTATCCCCCCAGGACGTTGCTGTTTCTGTCAAGTTCACTTTTCCCAACTGTCAACTCGGTGACGTACTTATACCGAACACCAAAAAACGACTAACGTCACACCACTTTATTAAATCTAATTATAACGGGTAATAAATTAAAATTTATAAACCGTTTTAGTTGCGGTAATCGTTAACAGATGGCGCTTTATGTTAATGAGATCAATTATGACACTGTATATATAAATGAACATTTACTTTATTGCCCATCAAGTGATTACAAATACTAAAGTATAGCATTTTAATGTTACAATCTTTGGTCTGCCAGTGAATATTTTCTTTATGTTTTTTTTTTTTGTACTATTACAGTAACAAAACGAGAATTTTAATCTGACTTCAGGCAATTAAATACGGTTTGACTGTAAATTACAGTATAATACTGATATATTACATAAAATCGACTTTATAGATGCAATAGAAAAAATATATACGAACAAAATAACAAAACAGACAATCTATATATATAATATATCTTCATTCCTAAATTTAGTAAGGATCAAAATAATATTTATCCTAAATTCTAACGTTTTAAACATGAATTTCGCGAAATTTTGACTGTTTTTTTATAATATAATATTTATATATATATAGGTTGTAGTGGTAGAAAGTCATATTGGCACGTTAGGTAGTTGTGTTGTGCACGACCACAGATTGGGCATTGGTGATGACTTTTGTCTCGTTTTCTAAATTTAGAACACCAGCATTCGTTAGGACCGATGTTGAGTAGAGTGGAGTAGACATGATGGTTGCAGGTTGATCTAGAGGTGACATGTTCAGGCCGTGGAGGTGTCGAGTCAGTAGTTCTGAAGAGGGTGTAATGGGCGACGACAGCGATCTTCCTTGTGGGATTGGACTCATTGTTTTCATGTCGTGTCTGCTGAGGATATTCTGGTCAGAGTGTGGCGATAACTGGTAGGTTACCTGGCATTCCACGGTGGAATTCTTCGGAGCTACCACAAAAAACACGAGAGTTATTTTTCTTTCGCTTTTTTTTTTGTGCCATTGATTACTACTGGCAACGTTTCTCAAACCGAAACGAGAGTGACGCTAAACAATATGGCACCTGTCGACGGTTGAGAAACGTTGCAGTTATTATTTTATTATTATTTTTTTAATAATAAGGACCTGGTCTCTTACCAGGTTTCGTTTTGCTCTCTGGATTGGAGTTTTTGGGTTTTCTCTTTCTCGTCTGGATGCCCTCTTTCTTCATGGCTAAAGGACGATTTACCTGCGAGTAGAAAAGGCACAATTAGGAAAAATATTACTTTTTTTTTTATAATTTTTATAGCGTAGTCCAACTTACACCATGCAGTTTGAAGTACAGTCCGCACGCATTGCAAACGGGTTCTCCTTGGTTATTCCTTCGCCATAGTGTTGTATTTGTGGTTGAACAGTTGGAACAGGAGAGTCCAGCTCTTCTTGAACTTGTCTGAAACCACAAAAACCATTAATTAAAAGCGAACCATCGTAAAACCGTTCCCGTTAACCGCAAAAGTCACGTTTTTTTCTTCCACCGTTTTTCTTATAAATAATTCGCGTAATCTAAAATTAAATCAGAAAGATTAAGCTCGGATCAATAGTTTAAAATATTTAGAGCCTTTTACTTGTAAATCTAAGGCTAAGTAGCCCCGGAGATATCGTTAATTGGGTTTATAATGCAGATGAATCTGCTATAAGCTCCAGTTTCATGCATCAATCGAAGAGCAGATGGGTAGGCCTACCTGAGAAACCACTGAACCGTTATTTACGAGCTCTTTAAGTCATAAATTATCTTGACACGTTACGTCACATTCACTTTTCCGCTTTACTTTCCTTTTTTTGAAAAGTTTCGCTCGCTTATCCTCTGATTTAATAACGAATTTACAGTTTTTTAATCTAGGCCTCTAGGTTATCGGATTTATTTAATTGTACGAATTAAATCTAATTCTATATATATAAATTTTAAAATAAAAAAAATTAAACGGGAAAATTATATATATTCCGAATTAAAACAAATAAATAAAAAAAACAAATCATAAAAGACAGAATCCTTACATTTTTCATATGAATGCGATCTGATCCAACCACTGATGACAATTTTTCTTGTATTGGTAGCGATACTTCATTCTGCGGAATAAAAAGAAAAATCTTGATTCTGCCTTAAAGGATTTGTTTACGTTAATCTTCCTTAAATTAAAATAATTATACATAAAATTTCATTCATATTTTAAACAATTTCATCATCAAAAACGATCAAAATCTACGAAAATCGTGTCTGAAGTTTGCTTTCGAAACGAGCCGAGATTATCAGATTAATTCCTTAAAAAATGAATTAATCTGATACTTTAAACATTAATTAAGCATTTATATTAAATTCAAGAATAATTCTTCATAAATATTCATAAAAAGGAAGTTCGCAGAAGCATCTCTGTGGCCTACAGAAGCATTTTTTGAGACTTACAGAGCAACGAAAAAATGGCATATAAAGTGAGTTTTTAGAGTTTATTCATCTTCATTATTGCCAATTAAATCCTTTACTTAAGAATAAGTAGAATTTTGAATGAAAATTTGAATTTTGAATGAATTTTGTTCTTCACGTCTTATTGTTTACCATTCTAAAAGTTACTAGAACGGAAGAATATAGGTCTACATCATAAATCAAGAGGCCTATCTGTTGATTTATCGTCTAGTTTACTTTCAGAAAGTCCAATATTTTTGATCAGTAAATAACACAATAAATTTTCACATATTATACGTCGGATGTACGCCTTTTTATTTAACAATTTTGGCCGCCTGTAGCCATACAAACGGAGATTTTCCTCAAAGAACTTCATGCAAAACCATTTTTGACTTTAACCAAAGTGAAATTTAGGTTGATATTTTAAGTATGTATACAAAAAACTAGAAACTTAGATAGGAGTGTCAAACTCAAGGCCTCGACGACTCTATTTGGTCTCACGAATTTAACACCATTATATCTTTTTAAGTTTTTGATGATGGTAGCTTGCGTAAACACATAATTTTAGAATTTTTTTTTTAATTATGGAAGGCCACTCACCATACGTTTCTGAGGTCGCGACATGGGTCTGTTTATTCCGTTCATTCTGCTGTAAAGTCCGCAAGCGTTGCATAAATAATGTCCAGAATAGTCTCTCCTCCATAAGGGTGTAGTTACGGATCCACAGTTAACACACTCTCTGTCTTCTCCTGAAAAATCGGGATGATCTGTAAACAAAAGAATGCAATCAATTAAAAAAATGACAACTCTTGTACTTTACGAGTAAACACCACTATTTATTTAACTAATTTAACCACCCACGTTAAAATTTTATAAAATACAAACTCGACTTTCCCTCATTCTTATCAAACAGGTATTCGCTATGTACCAACCTGATAACAACGGCAATAAATGTCTTTATTCACAATTCATTTTATTACAAGCTGTTGTTCGTGTAAAACACATCCTAGTATAAACCTACTTTGTGCATCTCCACCCCGACGTTACATCTGCCACTAATTCTTACCAACAACCGGGATTCTTACGGGAATAACGCTAAAATGGCTTCCGAAAACGTCTCAAAAATCACTTAACAACTCTTCTGTCACTAACTTGTGCATAAATATCTATTTTGCATATTCAAATTCGGGCTATATGATAGATTACTGCTAGTGGCAGACGTTTCGCGTCGCTTTCGGTCGCGCGTTGACTGTATACAGGGATTTTTAATGAATATATATACGCATCCCCCGGAATGCGATGTATAGATTGAATAAAATGAATCTACGGTTTAAAGATTCGTGTCAGTCGATGTATATTCGTTAAAAAAGTCTGCTGTATAGATGACGCCGCGCAATCGCATGCGACGCAACACGTCTTTCCCAGCAGGTAGTCTACCATTTTAGAAACTATCGAGATGCACTTAAAAAATTATCGGTTTGGATTAATGAATAATGAGGCATAAACAGGATCTATATAAGGGTCGATGTAATTTGTTGAATGGGAAATGAATCTGAACATAAAAATGCTATCAAGTCATCAAGCAGATATAACAAGTCGGACAAACTTAAATATTCAACTATTAAGATATAAGTCTGACTCTTATCTTCCCCCCTGATTGATTTTGGGCATTTGTTGCCCACACTCCAATAGCGGAAGACTTGTGTAGATAATAAAGATTTTGTGCACTGATTTGAATCTTAGATGAGCATCCGTTGTCGCATTTAGTCGTCGATAGACTTTAATACGAGGCATTAGCGGGGAAAACGTGGCCTCTAGCGCACGGTGCGGAACTTACACACACAAAATGGCATTTTTCTGCAACTAAAAGACCTTCCCCTTGTACAAATACATATAAATCTTAAAGATAAATGAGTCTCTGACTATATCTAAGGTTTTTATCTTACCTGGACTTAGTCTTCTGCCCATACTGTCTATACTGTAAGGTGGAGGATACTGCATTGTTGACACTGTAGGACTGTCATATATACTCCAATTCGGTTGATCTTGTCGTAAGTATGTAGAAGTAAAACTGGAGTATCCGTTAGTGCGGGACAGTTCGGTGGGATCTACAGAAGAGGGCCCGGCGTGACCCACGTTCAGGTGAGAAGTCTGAGAAAGTGCCGAAGTTGAGGTCATACCGTAGGACGCACTCACTTGATGATCCGACGGATTGCTGCTGGTCCATACTCCCGAATTTACAGCTTGAGCCGATGGTGGGTTAACGTACGGCATCGGAAGGACTGCTAGAGTGTTGGATGGCGAGTAAACCGTAGTTGCTCCCATTCCAGACGGCGGAGGCACTAAATTGGTCAAGTGATCGACATGATGGCCGTAGTTTGGTACTGGACTCAAACTACCGTGTTTACCAGTCAAGGTGAATATGTCGTGATGGCTAGTATACGAAGCGGTGCCATATCCGGGGCTATTTGCCATGCTGTGCTGTACAGGAGCCATGCTTGCATACGTGCTGACCATAGCCGGGGTGGTGGCGCTGTGGTAGAGATACTCCCTGTCTTCTACACTCGGGACTGTTTCGACCGGCGTCAATGTCTTAAGGTTTTGGGTGGAGCCTGACTGGCTTAAACTATCCTGTAGTGGACTATCTGAATACCTGGTAACTGCGACTGGGGCCGGACCTTGGGGTCCCGAAGGGCTTTCCGGGGGCGGAGAACTGTGTGGGGGTGTAGGAGCCGGGGTGTGGTTGTTGGCTGTTTCTATCTCCCCCTCCGCAGTTGCTTCATCGGACCAACCTTGCTGCTCCATAAAGGATGATCCTAAAAAGATAAAACAAAAAAGATTGCACACCAAATGAAACAATTTCCATGATTCTGCAGTTCGGAAACTGGTGAGGAAGTATTGATTTATTTTTGCTTCCCCTACCCACAGAAACACCCACTCAATTGACCTTTGACACTTTCGGGGTCACTCCTCAAGTTAGTATGGATATTTTGTCCTAGATTATATAACCGACTCGACTCCAACAAAATCATTTTTTTTTTCTTCTATTCTACCACAAATATTATTTTATACATTAAAAATTATATAAATATTTAAACAATTAAATGACGTAACAATACTTGAAGCAGCTCTGCATCATATTAATTGCACTATTAACATGAATGACTATGCAGAACTTAAACCGGAAAACCATTTTTTTTTTGTATAAATATGTACTTGTAGAACGTTTCTGAAACATTTTTAAAAGCAAAATTCGAACAGAAACTGGTTAATGTTTTCTAAAAAAAGCTATTGAACTAGTTCTCGAATCAAGGTTGGTATCAAATATGAGATCAAAATAAGAAATCATTTCTAAAGAAAAGAAAAAGAAGAAGAAACAAATCTGATAAGTTATGAGTTTCCATTCGTGAATGGCATTCCGAATTAAGATTTAAAGGAAATGCGTGATATGTTTATGTCTCAATTGTAATAATTTTAAATATCATTAAGTCTAATCAGGTTCAGTTAATTCTTTTTTTCTTTTTTCAGAAACAATCGTTTGTTGATTAATTGCAGAAATAATTTTATAACTGTTTAAATCGATTTTTAACAGTGATGCAACCATTTCAAGTATGTGATAATCTATCTAAAAGTTTGTTAAACTTGTTTCGTTTTATTTTGTTTATTTAGTCGTGGTTAATGATCATCTTCCGCTTAGTTTTAGTCTGTTAGTGCTCTTCTAGTGCTTTATCTAATCCTCGAGATGCTGGAATGTCAGCATCATCTGTTGGAAAGACGTCTCCTCCTAAAGTGGCTAAGCTCTGCAGAGAAAGTTTAGTTTTTGTTTCTAAATTCAAAATAATTGCCATTTATACATTAAATAAAATAAAATTAAAGTATATTCGAATTAATTTTATAATAATCTTTAATTCTTGTTTGTTTTCTGATGAAAATTTTATGTTTTAATATAAGAAAACAAAGATCAACTCATATGGTGTTAGTGTGTATGCATTCAGATAAATATATTATTCAATATTGTACTGAAGATTGTTCTAAATCTAAAAAAATCATACAATATTATCATAAAATTAGCATAAAAATTGCAACCAAACAATCAAAGATGTAAGGTATAAAGGTTTAAAATTAAACATATTTTTATGACAATCTTGAGTGATAAATCAATAAAAATACCTTCCAAAATGTAGTTTCTATCTCTAGTAACTAAATAAACATATTTATAATCTATTATATTATTAGTAATTATAAAAGGAAGACCTTTATGTATGCTTTTACATATTACAAACTAGAGAATTTCTCAGAACAACGAATCCGAGTAGAAATCCGAGAAGAGTAGAACTACATATGCTTTTACATATTACAAACTAGAGAATTTCTCAGAACAACGAATCCGAGTAGAAATCCTGTAGTTCTACTCAAAGAGTAGAACTACGGGATTTCTTCTTTATTTTACTCAGAGAATAGAATCTGAGGCGCATGAAAATAAATAAAATCTGTAAATTCTAAAATCAGAGTCTTATTTTCAAAGCAAATTATCAGAAAATATAAAAATACAATATTTAAATGATCGATTTTATGCAATTTTAGTTACGGCTTTATAATCCCTCGTATAAGAGATTGGATTAAAAAAGATCTTTTATGTATGCAACAGATTATTAATCTTTTATGTTTCATACATAGTTTTAATATATCCTCTGATGCATTGATAAAATGCCCTTTTATATAGGGGCCTATGTAAAATATCTGCTACATAGGCTACATAAAAGATCATTTTATCTATGCCCATATGCATGTTAAAGCTTAATAGTCTGCTATGAGTTAGTTAGTTAATACTTAGTAAATTTTTGACAAATTATTAGCACAGAAATCTCTAAACACCAGTTAGGCTACTTTGACCGATACTACTCTAACAGTTCCATTTAGAATCTATTGCTTTTAATATCAGTTTATATTCCAATTAACTTGCCAATGTTCATAAATTTAAGATTATATTTACCATAGGCCTACATAAAATAACATTTTTTCCAGTTTATCCTACATGGAAATAATTTTTTGTCATGTTCAGCCATCGTCAAAGCGCATAAATTTTAAACTAGATACGTTAGGAATGTATATATCAAACAATGGACAATGATACTTCAGGATGTTCTAGTTTTATAATACTGATATTAATCTAAAAAATTTACCTGGATTAATGCCGAAAGGATTTAAAGCCAATAATCAAGTTTTAATTAATCCCGATTATAATTAAGTAAGTTTAAACGTGAATAATTAATTAAGTTTATGTAGATTGTTAAGTATATTTATATAGATTTTTATTCCTGTCGATGATTATCCTACAAAAAAGTTTAATCCTTTCTTTCCTTAACCCCGTTGCGATGCTGTGCAAAAAGTTATAAGATTAATTTATAAAATTAATTCAAGTTATATTTACACAAATATCTTTAAAATATATTATAAACTTTATAAAATAAAGTATAATTTAATATTAAACATCGATTAACAACTATAACCATGTAGACTAAAGAGTACCGTTATCTAAAACTAGCGTTATTCTATCCGAATATTATGTTGGTAATAAATAATTCTTTTCTAAATTAAATATAGTTTTATCAACTTAAATTAATTTTAGAACTTACTTAAAATTTCGAAAATTTTCATTTTAACAAATCATAGATTCGGGAAACGATGAGGTTACTCTGTAACTCTGGATGACAATAATCTCACAGCCTTTCTGAAATCGCATGACACAACGCTCCCATAATGCCTTTGTTGTAAGAGCATTGGTAGAACAGTAAAACATACGTATGATGAGCAATGATATAAATTCCAAATTCCTGTTTTAGGCCTTTTAAGTCTAAGAAAAAGGCCACTTGAGAGAAAAATGCCCCTCCAAAGCCAGATGCATCGTTCTGTGGTAACTAGCTTAAAGGCAAATAAAAATCTATGTAGATCTATACCATCTGGTTTCAGTTAACATGTTGTTATTTGCACTTCATGTAGTGAGAGTTTACACAAGAATATTGAACATTATGACTAATAATTTTCAAAGCATTCCAAGTAAAATGTCGGAAAATTTTCACGCACATATTCACCATACACCTGCCATAATCCGTGATGTTTAATGCTATTCGCGATCTGTCAGTTTAAAATTAAGTTAAGTACCAATTCCTCAAACGACACTCGTACCATACTTTTGAAATTCTTATTAATTTACAACATTAAACTATTACTTTCACGCAAACTGATGTTAGAAAGTACCTAACAATTAAATTACGTATAAAAAAATTACAGCCGTCATTCAGTTGGAAATTTCAGTTAAATCAACTCTAAAAATAACTATTATGCAATGAGCAAAAAGCGATTTTAAAATTGGAAAATGAAACCTTGTGCAGAGGAGGAACAATTACTAAAACGCATTAGAAAGTTGCGTCACATGAACGACCGCCATAGGAGAGGCGTACCACTCTGAAGTGCAATCCGCCATTTTGCAGATGAAGTCCATAACCGACTTCGATAGTTCTTACCTATAATTCAAATTATCTTTGTTAAAGTGATAAGTAATCAAGTGGACAGCAGATAAAGGAAAGATGCCTAAAATCACATTTCGATGTAAAATCTACTCATTTAAAACTAAGATATATAACACATAACAACCGCAAGATTTTAGATAATCCAGTAAATATTGAGATTCAGATAAGATGAATAGTTTCTGAGATATCAAGAACCTGATTAAAAATTTCGAAATGGAATATGTGGTCCTAGATGAGGAGGAGGAGGAGGATAATATCAAGCAACTAAAGTAATTATTGCTTGGTTTCTAATCTCTATGATTAGGTATATCAGTGAACACTTACCGAATGGTTTTGTGCAGTTCTACAGAGTCTGTTCCTTTGGACAAAGAGAATGGAACATTGGCTTCAAAACTTTATAATGACGTCTTATACTTTACTCATTGTTTCCTAGTCTTCGATTTGGCGTTGTTGACTTTTAGACGACGAAATGTATTTTCATTGGTTCAGCCTTGAATTCTACAAATACGCTGAATTATCTGTTGAAAGATGGACTATGATCTGAAGCTGTTTGCGTCCACCTTTTCACATGGCAACCACTGATAAGAACACTGTTTCAACCAGGTTGTCGTCAGGTTATGCAGAGGTACTACATAGAAACAATTTTTCAAAAATATATCCACCATTTTTCTGAATAAAACTTTTTGTAAGCGATCCATTCCTCCTGAAGTTCCCCCGTATTGCAAAAGCTCCTCTGATCGAAACCGAACGATATACCTAGTTAAAATTAAACAGATTTGGAGATTATCAGATAATCTTATTAAATCTCAAATTAGATTTATTTATGTTTATCAAATTACAGTACTTACTGTATATCAAGAAAGATAGTAATTATGAGATTTTACTAAATAGACTAGACTGTATCTGGTTTCTGATAACTTCATCATCCCGTAGGAATACTGTTCTGCTACGTTTAATCACACACACGTTGTTAGCAATCTCTATGTAAACAGGTGGGAACATAAATTGCTTAGATGCAATAGATAAGGTTTTTTTTTTATTAACGGAAAAAATATTGGAGGGGCTTATTCAAATATGCGATATACATTTTACTTGAAACGTTTCGAAGTAAACAGCTTTCCAGTTTGTTTACCAGATAAATTAGCTTATTCTACATGGGGTTAATTATTTAATTTCTGTTTAGTAGTTTATAGTTGTTGGAATTATTGCTCTGTGTATACTTTAACTATCTTTAGCTACAGTAGATACGGCTCATTCCAACTGAGACTGGATATAAAGTCTAGCCAAATGTCTATCGATAGAGCTCAGCAGAAAGTGCACAGCTGGTCATAATATCATCTGTTGTATTTCCTCCAAACTCAACAATATGCTATTGATATCAAAGGTCACGTCAATTGGAACCAAGGAATTGTACATAAACAACTAAAATTTAACGTAAGGCATTTACTTTTTTTTCATTCAATTTAATTTAAAACTTTCTGCGCTTTATCGATTTTTTTTATTGTAAATTTTTCTTTCGCTCTTGCAATTTATTCATTTATTTAATTATCAGGTTTTATAAATTTTGATGACAATTACCATTTATCGAGCCAAGGCATCGCATAATTAACTAGACATAAAATCGCATTTTTCTTTAATTATTCCTAATTTATGTTTCCATTTTGAGTATCGGAACTTTATTTTAGGATTCCCCGATTTAAATTTATGATATTGAAACATTTTATTCGAGCTGTAAAGGAACAATAATCCGTAGAATGATAGCTTCCGTTATAATGTCGTTTACATTATTTTCCTCATTAAATAACGTAAATTATACTCGACGACAACATCGGAAGGCAGTATTAAATCTATGGGATCCCATAGACTTAAATACTGCCTTCCGATGCTGTCTGAAGTTGATAGTAAACTATCGCCGCGCTTCCAGTAAAAAAATTATTGCTTAAACATATAAAATTATATGGGCAATGTTGCCGTAATAAAAGACAATACTTAGCTTTATTTCGCATGTTGACATACATACTTTATATTCTCATAATTTTGAGAAGTTTTTTTTTTGTCCACAGTGATTCATACTTTAATAACTTACAAGATCGTGTTATTTATTATGGTTAAACACATGTTCAGCGAGGTCTGCCTTATATCCGAGTGTTTAAATGCTCACTAATTCTTTTCTTCCGCGTATATTTTGTCACTAATACGCTAAACAACGACATTCAAAAAAAATAAAAAATTTAGGTTATATTCGGATAAACACGATAATTAAAGTCGTTTCGCCATTTCGAAAATTGGGCAAAAGTAGATAAAACTGATAAGATTGGGTTTATGAACAGATAAAGATTAAAAATTATAAATTTTCGCGTTAAGATACGTTTATTTAATATTATGATGTAGATGGCTAGTGGTCGCAAATGCGAAAGAACACGTTGGGAAGAGAGGAGGTGAGAGTTTTTCTATTTTTATAAAGTTTTCTTTACTTACTGTCTTAGAGAGTAAGCTCATGTTGACGTTGTAACAGTGTATGCCATCCAGACAATCGAATTATGTAGCTTAAAGAATTAAAACCATTGAAATTTGAACTCGGGAGAAAACATTCTCTGATACAGCTTGACAATTTTTAAAGATAAATATTTATCCTTTATCAATTAGTTTATTTATGACAGGTGTACTAATGCTTAATCCTTCAGCAATGCTTCTAACAAATATCGACAGATTTGTAACCGGACGGAAATTTTATATACATAAAAAAACATTTTTTTTTAATCGAAAAATAGCATTAAAAATTACACATTTCGTCACCGAAAGTCATTTTATTTTATTTTATTTTTTTTTTTAAATTTTTAACTTATCGTTAAACAAATATACTGACAGAAGAAACAGGTGAGTCTGAACGGAGCCTATCTGCGTCATAGATAAGCCGTTATTTGTCATTACGTCATCATTTTGACAAATTTTCGAAAATAGAACACAGTCGAGAGACCAAAATTCCATCATTGTTAAGACATCTTTGTTTCGTACTCCTGTATATATAAAAACGCCTGATCCCGAGACAAAGTTCGTCCTTGGACAAGTCTACTTATCTGCAACGGCAAATAGATAAATATTTCAAACAGAAACTAGCAGAACAATAAAATTTAATAAAGGAAATATTGTTCGACAAAATCTAACAGAAGAGGACACGAAAACAAACAACAAAGTAATTGGTGACATCATTAAAACCGTCATTATTTTCTTTAATTCGTCTTGTTTCATTTCGGTTAAATAGCTTTGTTTACTAACAATTACTCTCGACAGTGATTAATGTAATTAATTATCATACATTCATCTTGTTTTGTTCGTAAAAAAATGAATAGTTATCGAGCCTTACAATTGGTTATATGTTGCGATTGGCGAGAGTTATCGACCAATCAGCGTCGCCTTTCCTTGCCGTTTTGTATAATTCTCTACAATGCTATCTAATTAGCCGATCTTGTATTTATAATTAATTTTGTTTGTGTCGGATTGATACTCAACATTTTAGAGGTCCAAATGGAGAAATTTGGTTTCTTTCTCTTTAGAAAGGTCAGAGAAATGATTATCAACCGATAATTAACAAATTAAATTATTTAATGCCATCTTTAAAGTCAGAAATTCTGCTGGGCTAACATTTTTAAAATTAATTCGAAGCAATAAATTTAACCGTATGTACGAAATTCAGAATGCTAATTAATTTATTTTAACTAGAGATGTATTTGTTTATTAAAATTAATAAATTCTTTCTAATATCGATTTAATTATTTTAACAAATTAAACGGATTTCAGAAACGTATATGTATACAATCGATAAAAAATCGAATTCCAGTACATTAAAAAAATATACACATTTTCCTGTTGATAAAAATCGAAATCGATTCTAAAAAAATGGACGAATTTTTGCAGCTGATCAATGTAAAAATAGATTTTTAAAAATGTAATATACTCATTTTTTCAGCTGATCAGAATCGAAATCGATTTTTAAAATATACGCATATTTTTCAGCTGATTAAAATCGAAATCGATTCCAAAAATGTACACTTTTTTGCAATTGGTTAAAATTAGAAATAGATTTTTTAAAATGTGTATATTCTTTCAGCTGATCAAAATCGAAATCGATTCCAAAAAAATGTACACATTTTAGCAATTGGTTAAAATTAGATTTTAAAAAATGTGTATATTTTTTCAGCTGATCGAAATCGATTCCAAAAAATGTACATATTTTGCATCTGATCGAAATCGAATATGTGCATTTTTGTATCAACTTAAACGTGAAATTTATTTATTTATGTTTAATCGAATTGGCATTTTCAAGTTAGACCGATTGCGATTATTTAAATAAAAACAATTAAAATCAGTAAATCCGAATTTTATAAATAAATAAATGCCATTTATTAAATATTAAAAATATATACACTTTTGGGATATATTTCTATTTTTTTTCAGCTACAAAAAATAATAAAAGATGTGCAATTTTTAAAAATCCAATTCGATTTTGATCTGTCGGATCCATTATCTCTGGTAAAATCGATTTTAAAGTCAACTAAATCTGGGTCAACACGATAAATTTTTATTTCACACGTCAATCTCGAGAAACAATAGATTCCACCTTTCATTTTGGTTTCGATTAGTTGAAAAACAAAAAAAAAAGTAATCAAAGTCAGTTAAAATTATCTATAAGATGTTTTCGTCAAGATGTCTAACATAATATCGATACGCCGATTAACTAAATCAGTAAAGTCTATCGTCGCGATTCTAATATCGATTAGAAGAGATTTTTTAATAGTTTATCTGACTCGACACCTAATCGATTGGCGACGACTGTTCGATGTCTCCGTTACAGGTACAAAGAAAGGAATATTAATAATAAAAACCACTTTTGGTGTTATAACTACCTGCCAATCGCGCAGTCTTATATTATTTATTTATTACTGTTTATACAGTCGAGTAAAGTGTGGCGTTGTCTGACAGAAAACAGATGCCCCATAAGACTCCCGCTTCCATTAGCTACCAAATGAGGGCCATATATCGTGCTGCAGCCAGGGCGTTGGATGGCGCCTGTCCCTTCCATTAGATCTGTACCAAGATCGGACTGGTTCCTTCTATACGGATTATATATGAGCACGATGTTAGATTTTTGTCATTTTTTCCAAATGTGCCGATACAATTAGATAATCGAAAAAAATATATAACCTAATTAAAAAGTGTTTAAGTAGAACAGGCTATAAAGTTTGGGATTTATATCTCTCATCTCATCTACCAGTAGACACGCAACTATTTAGTTTTAATGGCGACTGTTTACTGGTTTTTGATATTAATCAAGTTTGTAACTAATAAATTAACTTGTTTATACTAAGATAATGAGCCTGTTTTTTACAGAAATTAATTCCTCTTATACTCGAACCAGCTAGACCGATTTTAGAGTTTACTTTAACTGCCTACAACTGCTCAAAATTTTATTTTATTTTTCCTCAGTTTATAAATGAGTAATTTGCATCGTTAACGCTTTCTTCTACTAAATAAATAGACTCGATTACTAGTAAATTTGTATCACTTTTCCCAAAATATGATCGATTTCGGTTGCAAATTATCTAAGTAATTACAAGATATTTGCAGCTTTGGCCTCTGGAAGAGTAAATATCATAAATTTATCGGTCGAAAGGCGAAGACCAAAAATACTTTCTCCCAATTCCACAAGGAGAAAAATTTATCTGCAGTATACCAAAGGCAGTAAAAAATATTTAAAAAAAAGAAAACTAGAAAAATAGTTTAATAGTGACGTATCTAAATTTCGAGAATGAGGTGGAGAGGGGGATAAAACCGGAGATCTAAAAAAAAGTAAGAAGCAGATGGTGCAAGTGAAGTCAATCCCCGTAGAAGTTTTGAAGTGGTCCATTTTTGCTTCACTTTATCTCAGCTCGAAGGATGGCTTTCTATCTAATCTCGGCTCCCGCCTTACACAGCAATCTGGATAATGCTCCTCCTTTACTTCTCTATATACCTTCTTTTTGTTTTTCGTCTGCTTTCAGCTTCATCTTTAGCGAATTGGACAGGTGTCAAGATGGATGTAATTACCTTAGATAAATTACCTTTCTAAATTCAGAATATATTACTGCTAATGCCTTTCTTGATATTGGTTTCTGTCTTGCCAGAGATAGCACTAATAGTCTATTTGACCCATTTACTAACTTCATAATTCTTCAACACGAATAAATTTTTATTTGTTTTTTATACCTATCAATAATTTTAGATTTACACGTCACAAATTCGATTAATTAAGATTTTTATTGCTTCTGAATGAATATACAGCGTTCAATTTGATGCATTTTCTAGCTTTAATAAATTATCTACGAGTATTTTTATCTTTATATTATTAATAATAGCATTTTCTCGTTGTTTTTATATTATATAGATCTATTTTTGTTAAAAATTTTCACAGAGAGCGCCAGATTAATTTTAAACCATACTTTACTAGCGTTAAATTGACTGCCCGCGTTAAAGTTTTCCCCTAAAACTGCATTTGTGTAAGATATTTCTTTATAAAATTAAGTTATTTTACCTTGCGAATAAATTTTACAACGAAATACTTAAAAAAGTTAGTATCAAACGATAAAATTATGTTCAAAATGATATTTTTGTTTCATCGAGTATAGTGACATCTAGTGATAAAAGACATAACTACTTGCACATAAAATTTCCTTAATACTCTTACAACGATAACGTAGACTAATATTTTGCGTATATAGATAATATTAGAATTAATTTATTGCTAGAAAATGCTTTAAGCATCTTAAACATTCGTGTAACTCGATTTTTCCATTTTAATGTTTATTCAGCGAAATTGTATAAAAGTTGGTGGTATGCTGAGTTATAGAAGTTATTTAAAGAGAATTTATGTATTTTTATTTTTTTGTTCAATTTATAATTTAGATATGTTAAAGTTTGCATATTTTAATTGGATAAAAAAGTTAAGTGAGTAATGTTTTTTAGTCGCATAAAAAAGTTAAGAAGATAATTTAACTTACGAAGTGGAGTTTGGCAAAATATTCGCGATTTTTGGATTTATAAATCTATAAAATGTCTTAAAAATTATAAAAAATCGTTAAAGAATCTTTGCGACATGCAGAAAAACATTAAAAATGGCGGAGTGAAAGATTTACTTGGTTTCAAGCGCTTTGTTATAATACTTGCTCACTAAGCTTTATAACTATTGTGATGATAAATAAGGAAACAAGATATACAGAAGAATTTACAACTTTATAACCCTCCTGTAACTTTCATTCAAAAAAAACGAAAAAAAATTGTAATTATTACAATTTACATTAAAAAAATTGTGCACCCAACAGGGAAATGATTGAACAAATAACAATTCCCTGAGGAGAACATCATTTGGCACCGAACACATAATTATTTTTTGGCACTTTGTTGTACATAATTGTGAGTATTTCTTCCTGACAAAAATGATCCATATACAACAAAAAAAAACATAAATTTTTTTTATACATATAGAAAGGCATACTTGGATTTTACCAAGCAAAAATAAGGAAGTGAAGTGAAAGACCAATTGCTCTGTGGCACACACGGACTAGATGATGAGGTCTTATTCTATGGCGATTCAGGAACCCATCATTGTATGAGGTCTACCCGAAGGTTCGAGTGATTGCAATGTTGGACTGGATGTGGACTGCGATTGATACAAAGTGGGAGACTTGACAGAAATGGTGGAGTAAGGTACAGATAGAGGAGAGTAATTGTCGACAGTCACTGCTTGAGGTGATCTCTGGCTCCCTGTAGTGATGAGCGCAGGGCTGATTGACTGTCCGCTACAAACTGCCGTGGGAGACGGTTGATAGAAGGCGAAAGAACCTGTGCTCAATCCCAAACTGGAAGCATCCTTGCCCGACGATCCGTAAGAAGCTGAAAAAATGGTCAGTAATGAGTTTCTTCCTCTAACTCTCTTAATTTTAATTCTCCGGTAGCAAAGTTAAGCGTTATAACTCATAGGCCTCTTATTTTGATTGGATAATTAGCAAACTTACTCGGTGTTTCTAATTTAGGTAGAGGTGACGATACGCTGACACTGTTGTCAGTTCCTTTAACGCCATTTTTTGATTTTCTCTTTCTTGTTTGAATGCTGTCTTTTTTCATGGCTAGAGGACGATTCACCTGAGAAAACAAAATGTGCTCTTACAGTAAACAATCTTTATTTTGTTTTAAAAGCAAGAAATGATTCACAAAGCGTGTTTCACGAACTGTACATTCACACATCAAACTTGTGACTCACTAGACATTCAAAGTGACTCGAGTACAGTCACTTACAGCAAATTAAGTTGGTAAAGAGGACTTACCCCATGCAATTTGAAGTAAAGACCGCAAGCATTGCACACAGACTCCCCATGACTGTTCCTTCTCCATAATGACGTGTTGGTTGTATGGCAATTAGAACATGACAGACCCACTCTTCTGGAAGCAGACTGGAAAGAAAAGAAAGGGTTGAACTTATAAACTGATTTTTTTCTTCAGTAGCGAACCATTTTCCCACAGATAGTTCAAACAGAAGCAAACCTTTCTATAAACAGATGTTATACAGACTAAACACAGTCGGTGGTCGTAAACTATATAAGAAAATAAATTCATTTACGGTTCCACTTAGCTATGTTGAGCCTGATATCTCGTTACACGGTTTGCTATTATTATGAACTGAAACATTTAACATACTCACCAGTCGTCTTTGATTCTTGACTAAAGGACGGTTCATGCCGTTCATTTTGTGGTAAAGACCACATGCGTTGCACAGATAGTGCCCTGTACCGTCCCTCCTCCATAAAGGGGTAGATACCGCCCCACAATTAACACATTCTCTACCCTCTTGGGCCGAAAATAAATCGTCATCTGTAAAACGAACCAAAAAATCATATATAAACAGGTGGTAGTGGTAGAAATAACGCAGATGCTACTGACTTACATCAGAATCGGGCGAGTCACGTGGTATGGCGCCATATAGTTTTTGAATAGACTCGGAGAAACCTTATACCCCGTGTTAAGCGGAGATAGTTCCTTACTAACCAGTATAGAATGTATATGAGGTGACCACACTAGTCAGTGAGAGAGAGAGAATTCACCTTCCATCAGGGTCAATAGGGGGTTAGAAGAGTGGGAGAGATTTGGAAAAAAACTACCAAACGACGGATAAATTTATATCTTTCCTGACCCTCACTATTAATATGGTCTTTCAGGCATAACGACCTGCAGCTGCCTGTTTTATATCAAGGAGAGAAATTTTTAAAGGATATTGTCTCTGTCTGTGTGGCTCGGCAATACGTTCGATAGTTCTAGCAATAAAAATCTCTGTCTAGATTTCTTTCCTCGCCATGTTAGACCGTCAGTGGCATGTAAACACGTTTGGTTGTGCAATACAGTTAGTCTGTCAACAGGAGCAGGAATGGCGTCTTAGGATCTGTCTCGTTACGGGATAGTCTGGAATTCAATGAATTCCACTTATTAGTCCCACTTAGTAACACATCCTAGCTTATTGTTATGGATATGTTGCGAAATGTGGCCTTTTTTTATTATTTTTTTCGGGTGTTGAAACTTTATTTAGTTTCGACACAACATTTATTTCACTGTTTATACTCTTTCAGGGTAGAAGTTTGACCTAATTCACCCTATGTACAAGAAGAGCATGTTGATAGAGTGCTCCACAGAAAGATTTTTATGAAAATAATAACTGACCTTTTTTTTTTATGTATTAATTTTCGCCTGAGTTTGCTTAAGTTTTATATACGTTCGCTGGTGCAGGGTGGTTTGGCTAAGGATTTCCTGCTTTAACAGATAAGAATGAACGGAAAATTTTCATGTAGTGGTATAAAAGACGTTGGCGGGAAAGTTAGACGAAAATACCATTTAATTATTTATACATTTTTATAAGAATATTAATTTATAACCGAATCGCATAAAGCCAGCATGGTTATACGCAGCATAAAGCTAACAGTGTTGACTTAAAGTTTGATTTTTCTTGCCAAGTTTACTGCCGTTAACTTCCTCATATTTTGCAATAATTCCTGACCGTTTGCACAAATAATTCTATACATCTTAATCCTCTAGAAGGTTACTTTTTAATTTTTGAAAATTAGATAATAATTAAATAAAAATTGAGCAATGTGAAGAGACTACACACGCACATTCCTGATTTTTTTTTCTTTCTTAAATTTTTTCTCCCTCGCTTTTAGGTGACAAGCAACGAAATGTGTCGACTTTGACGCTTGACATACTTTCTTTGACTTTCTAACCACGGACACGTCCACGTGACTTGGCAGTAACACGATATTTTAGGGTTTTTTCTCGGCATTTTTTCCTCTAAACGGCGAATAATTAATTGATATACGTCAGATTTGTTACTAAATAAAAAAATAATTAGCCAGAATGAATTAACGTCTAACTCTTCTCTGAGCTGTCTACATTTTTATAAAATATTGTCTGAGTTAATTATAACACTTACCCATGATGGCCCTGGAATTGTAGGAGGAAGATACTCCTTGAACACTGTAATGCACAGTAGGATTCGAATGCACACTGGAGTTAGCGGCATCGTAGGATGGCCAAGGATCAGGAACATAAGGAGGATAATGGCCGATGCCATTAGATCTCGGGAGTACTTGGTTTGATCCGGATAAAACCTGCTGATGACTAGAAAATGCGTGTAATCTCTGACCTATAGATGGTAGAGGTTTGTTGCAAAACTCCTCTGCCGGATTCCACACAGGTTGAAGGTGTGGTGCAGTGGAATTTAAATCCTGGCTGCTGCTACTTCCTAAATATTGAAACATCTTCCCTGTTGTAGATGTGGTAGTCGAGATGTATTCTGTCGAAGGCACTTGGAGGTGATGATAAGTGGGTAGACCCACCGATTGTGTATCCAACTGAAACATCTCTCTGTTAGTAGGAGACGGTGATATGTAACCTGCAGTCAGTTGTACATTAGGTGATCTCAAATGAGCACTGTAACCATCGTGTCCGGACACTATATGAGGAGTTTCGTTAGAATAATCGGGAGGCCTGTATCCTGGCGAATACGAAGGGCTTTCAGGTGATGCAGTTTTGATGTGAGGATGCAACATATCCGCATCTTTAACTTCACTGTCCAGATGTTCCATTGTTGTATCTTCTTTATCGGCTTCTGCACTCGAAGGTGGTGATACGCTCGGAGATTTTTCTAACCAACTGTTGTTATTTTTCCTCTCCTCCATTGTTCGATATTGGTGATGGAAAAACTGAAAGAGAGATCAGAGATTATCGATGATTGTGAAATCTTATTGACACAGCCACCTTTCAGGTAAAATGCTTAACGATAAGCTATCGGCCAATTCTGCATAAGCTTGCGCGCTTATACATTAAATAAATACAACTAACAACGTAACAACTTGCAAACTTTCGAGCACGAAACAACAACATTCGCCATTAGTATCCGTTAACCATACAAATTTATGAAAGCATGCATGGTTTTTCTAAGAAAACAGAAGATAAACATTAAAAAATATTTATGTGAACATTTTCTAGGATAAATTTTCTTGCAATTAATCAAATTAGAAAAGTTAATCATGGAGATGCACTAGACGTTAGCGATATAACTGCAGTGTAATCTTTGTACTGTGCCGAATTATCTTTCTCACGTCAAATGGAGATAATTTTGTTAACATCAAGGTTAGGGATAACATTGAAAAGATAAAGAAGGAAATAAAGGGTTTTGTATCATAATTTTGGACTTTATCGTTGAATGATATAACAGTTAATTAAAGACGAAAATAAAATCTTATTTTTTTTTCTCTTTATCCGAAAAATATTACGAAGTAATCAATAATTAGTTATCAATAAATTATGCACAGCATCCGACATCATTTTGCGAGGTGGAGTTGTGGATACTTTCGCGTATTGTTAAGCACGGTTTATGGCATTAAAAAAGGATTTTTTTGAGGAAATTCTTTATTTTTATTAGGGAAGGATGTTTCATAATCGAATACAGAATATTTAATTATGTATTCAAAGGCAAATCCGCTTGTAGATAAATGGTAGAAACGCTTATCTATCCCATTCAAGAAGGAAGTTGGCGGTTTGGACTCATCCGCTTTGAATGATGTTTAAAATTTAGTATAAACCGAGAGAGCCATTTTTGACTCGACTTACGCGCAAAAATTCTTATAAAAAAAATGCTAATTTGCTAGCTAATTCTAAGGCAAACTTACAGTAAGCGAGAATATTTAAATATGCTTTCGTATATGTAGAATTTTATGCGCTCTGTATCGGCAACTTAATGTTAAAACTTGTAATAAACGTTATACAGTACATAAGTATACTAACATAGGTATTAATACTGATGCAATACACGTATATCATAAAATACTGGTGGTATACGTGGGTAGCATCAGTACCAACGTGTATATAACGCATTAAAAAAATGCTAGCATAGGCCTAGTTTCTTTTTTTTTAACAGAAAAATAATTAAAAATATAAAAATGTGATAGCATTCAGATATTTATCAATGAGCTGATTAATCGTTAATTATATTTGATGCAAGTTTATCAACAAAATTCACTTAGTAGGCCTAAGATTAATTCGAGTGTCCATATTTCGTTTCTTTGCTCACTTTTAACTGTTTTCCATGAAATATAAGAGCCATTATAACATTTAATTCTAAAATAAATAAGTTTATGAAGATTATTACTCGTTATTATTCGGTTTTTTGCTATTAATTGTTTATAGGAATCGCGCTAATGATCTGTATCATTAATTCATTACACGCGCGAATGGAGCCGATATGCCTAATAAAAAAAATTTATTATAAAATAATTTAAAGCGCTAAAGATAAAATTTTTACAATTAAAGCTACCTAACACATTAAACTATCTTGCAACTAAAGAATGAACTTTATATATCTTAAAATTTCCTAGTTATTTATCATTAAACTCCGAGGAAAAAGACCGAAACAAACTGCAACTTACCATCTTCTACTATTGTAGGCAGGGTGCTAGATGCACATTTAGCTAGTTTACAACGCAACTAACCTCTGTTGTCCACTCTTAAGTTCATTTATAAGAATATAACATACTAAATATATCTTAAAATGTTATAAATATCGCTCCAAGCGCGGAACTGTATCCATACAGCTTAGTTTATACTTTAGGCCTTTTGACATCCTAGTTAATAGTAATATTAATCCTAATACTTAGACTTTATGAGTAATTTTAGCATTTTTGAAACCTCTTCTTCGATAGGAAACATTTATTTTTTGTAAACAATAGGCCTTTTGACATCCTAGTTAATAGTAATATTAATCCTAATACTTAGACTTTATGAGTGATTTTAGCATTTTTGAAACCTCTTCTTCTATAGGAAACATTTATTTTTTGTAAACAGAATGGCCTAGGATACTAAAAAGAATTTTTTTTTTAATATAAAATAAAAGGCGTTGAGAATCTATAGGTTGAACTCTTTCGATAATAAAGAGACAGTGGCTTTAGACTATTGTCATTTATGGGATCGGAGGTTATCGCGATGAGTTGATAATTCTAACCATGTAACACAATCTGAGCGAAGACCTACAGCTGAAAGTTGCTACATGTGCCGTACCACAACCTGTAATTTTGAAATTTTTGTATAGTGTTCTGTAATTTAATGCTATATAACTTAATAAAATCTTAAAAAAAAAAAAATCTGATAACTTCTTTAACTTTTCTCCTCCATGTTTAAAAATTTTAGGTATGATTAAGATAATTTATTCACTTAGCAACAATGACGAATTTTCCTCTATTGGTTCAGCTATCGATGATGTAATAAGCAATCGGGGTGACGTGTTAGAGACCCTCAGACGAAAATTTATCACCCACGGTTGTGTGACGTAATTCCGTGTTGAAATATTTAAAAATTCGATAGAAAAATCGTTTTAATATTTCTTTCGTTTTCCAATTCGATACTTGTTCGACGTTAGAAACGAACAAAGTACACGTTTTTTAATCAGAGGTACTATGTTCCAGGTATTTTATCAATCTCGAGTACTTCACCCTTTAGTAAATATATATCTTCTAGGACCGGTTAGCATCACGTGTACGTTTCGTGAACTCCTCACGCGTGCACGGACCTCAGACAGCTGAAGATTTTAACTGCGAATCGTTCCTCACGTGGCTATTAATCGATTAAAATCGACATTCTGGCGGATCTGTAATCTGTAAGCACATAAAACACGCTTTTTAATTATCCTCTCAGCGAGTGGAAGGGTATAGAATTAAGTGAGAGTGCAAACCCCCGATTTTCTCACTCAACGCGACTTTAACTAAGTATACTTTAGTACATAAACTCAGCAATATAATCGCTATATAGCACAAGGAACACGGTGTCTTTACAAAGACTATCATACAGATAAGAATTACGACATGCTACCATATATGATAAGCCAAGTAATAGTCAAGATACTATCTAAAGATACCACCAAAGATAATAGACACGTGTACCTATTTTAGAAAAAAATAAGTAACCCGATTATAAACTATAATCGAAAGACGTTAAAAACACTTAGGAGTGCTTACCTTCTTAACGCTGAGCGCAGTTATAGATTATAAAAATTCTGCAAGTATATCGCTTATAGACGTGTCCGTCTTACGATCCTTATCCCGTTGTTAGTATATATAAAGTGGTCGTGTAGTCTTACATCTGCACTCTGCCCAGCGAGGCAGGACGCTTAGGGTCATGTGGGGCTGGCAGTCACCAAGGAACCAACCTACCCCAGCCTTGGACATCTTCCTGTTTCCGATTTCCTCAGTTAAGTTCCTTTAGATTTTGTTACTGGTAAACACATATTGTGATAGCACTTCTTAAGCCATATTATTTAATCTGATATCTTTTTATTGAGCTTTATTGTTTGTTATCTTTTTGCCTTTCGCTTTTTTGATGTTTTTGTTAACGTATACGTAATTTTTTATTTCTCTTGTTTATGTCGGTATCATGTGACCGACGGTGGTTTAAAATGAATTTTTTTTTTTTTTTTTTTTGGTGGGTTTAACGAATTAAGAAAATGGTTGTTGTTGATGTAGGAGGAGGATGTGGACGTTACATTCGTTATAAAAAAAAAATTAAGTGGATAAACAAATTTTGTTTTGCTCATTTTCGACAAAATGTTTTATGGTTGCGTGTAGAAAGGCGACGAAAATTTTGCTTATTGATTAAAAGAGTTAATTAAAGTTTATCCATTTATTGCAGGAAATTTATATATTTTTATAATAAATATCCAAAAATTTTAGATTAAGAATAAAGTCATCCAAAAATATTTTTGGTTTGGAAACATTAAATATTATTTTTTTAAGAAATAAAACCCCGAAAAAATTTTGTATGAAAGCAAAAACAAGTTTTTTCTAGTTAAAAAAAAGAAAAAAAATGTCTAAATTTAAGAATAAAATAAATAAAAATGTTATCAATTCAGAAGCAGATATATAAAAAAATATTTTTCTTTAGAAAAATAAGAAAACTTCTAAAAATTTTCTTATTTTTAAAAATTTATCATGCTCCTCCTTTAGAAAATTAAGAAAAATTTTTAAAATTTTCTTAATTTTCTAGAGGAGGAGCATATAAATTTTCTTAGTTTTCTCTTGAAAACTAAGAAAATTAAACAAATTTTCCTAGTTTTCTAAAGGAGGATCATGATAAATTTTTCTTAGCTTTCTAAAGGAGGCTCATGGCAAATTTTTCCTAGCTTTCTAAAGGAGGCTCATGGCAAATTTTTCCTAGTTTTCTAAAGGAGGACCACGCTAAATTTTTCCTAGGTTTCTAAAGGAGGACCATGATAAATTTTTCTTATTTTCCAAAGGAGGACCACGCTAAATTTTTCCTAGGTTTCTAAAGGAGGACCATGATAAATTTTTATTTTTCTACAGGAGGAGCATGTTAAATTTTCTTAGTTTTCTAAAGGAGGATCATAGCAAATTTTTCCTAAATTTTCTATTTTCTCAGTTTTCTAAAGAAAAAGATTCTTATATCTTTGCTGCTAGATCATTTACATGATCTATCATTCTTAAAAAAATACAAGATTAAAAAACAAATATTCATAAAATTTAATGCAAACAATTAACAAGCTATTAAAAAAATATTTAAATAGGTATTCAGCAAGTATTTTTTCCATTAATATTTAATTCTAATTAAAAAAAAAATTATATTTACCTGTATATCAATTAAAAAAATCTGTTAAGGAGTAGGAAAACGATTTTGTTTTCGATATTAAAAGTTAAACTGCTGTAGAGGAATTATAATGATAACCTAAAAATCATAATCTTTACTCGACTACTCATCACTTATATTAAATTTCACTGTATAACCATTCCACTCAAAGTTCACCTTGTGAGAGAGAGACTACGAGTTATGACTGGACAGTAAATGCGTAAGTTATAAACACAAGTCAACATTCAGAAATAAATAAATTGAACTTATCCTCTACACATTTTCTCATCATAAGAGATTCTCTGTTGAAAACTTCTAACCTTGGAACATAGTTGACCTTTACCACCAAGGTCAACTCCGCTTTAAATAAATGTTTCAAACTTGTAAGCAACTTTTCTGGATGTAACTGGGATCAAGAACTTTGGAAATTGCTCGGATTACTTTTTTTAAATTATTCCGTTTATGGAGCTTATTACGCACTTTTATGTACTCTGTACAGTTTCTTAGTGACTACGACGTGTCAATACCGTGATTGATTTACAATTTTTATCAATCAATAACTCTGTTGAGTAATAATTTGCTTAGCTTTCCAGAAATTAATGTCGAGAAATCACTTTATCTCATTCATTTATTAAAAAAGTAGCCAAGTTTCCTGACACAGCTTTCAAAATTTACTAAATTTTCGTCCGTTAACGTCTTATGAAATTCTTAATTAAGAAGTGCAAAAACTGAAACCATTTTCTTCGACCCAGGTGAGGATTTTTGCCCGTTAACCTGTGCAAAATATTTTTTTTTTAATGCCTGAATTTAATCCCGTTCTGATTAAAAGTACTCGAGCACTAATTAAATTGTTTATGTTCCATTAGCCACTGTTTGCCCAAACTAAGCTTCTACGTATGTCGAAAATATTTGCAAATGCTCACGTGATATGTTATTTTTTTTTGCAAGAGGTCAAGACATTTTGTGAATAAACATATCGAAAGTCTACTTGAACTTACAACCCTTATAACCTATATAAAGAAACCAAAAAAAGTAATAAATTCACCTCGTTATTAATGTGTGCATCTTTGTCCCGAAATGCTTTTTTATTGAATTTTTAAACCATTTTTTCGGATCCATCATTGGGGATCTAACAACTTCAGGTGTTTACCGAGTAACCTGACACGGCATATCACGATGGAGATGATTAGAATGTTTGTTATTTTAAAAAATATAATTGTCGAATTTTGAGTTTGGCATATGCAATAACAATCGTATATATAAGTGCAGAATGCTTAAAAGATGCAAACTTGCCGAAAATCTGTGTAGTTATGCAATTGCACACACCAGAAAACATTTATAAGCGCTTGAGAAACGTGTTTATCGTAAAAATCTTCATTTTTAAGACAAATATAGTTGTTTTTTCAGCCTCTAATCGCGAAAAATTTCAAATTAGATGAGCAAAACTTTATATTTTTCCTATCTGTCAAGTTCTCAGCGTGAAAAGTTCTGCAGATCTGGTTTCTGTTGCGACTAAATAAGTAATTGAAACAGTAAATTGCATCACGCATTCGGATGGAAGTCGCTTTCGAAGAGGAATCCTGAGAAAAAAATAAACAGAAAAAAAAAGAATCCAAAGACATCATCGACGAGAAAAACAAACAAAAATTTACAAACAAACTATATAAATCCCCTTCCAGATAATAATTATCTTCGGTAATTTATACTAAAATATCTTTTAAAGATAACTTATCAAAACTTACATATTATTAATTAAGTCCTATTTAGATATGCAGAATAAATATTTCCTTCCCATTTTTTATCGGGAGGTTATTAATTTATTAAATCAGTGAAAACACGAACTGATAAATTTTCGTATAGCATTATTATCCCTAAAAATACCGACACGCTGCTACGGCAACACGGGAAGGAAGGAAAAATCTTTGGCCTAGCTCCATCTGTCGTCGGAAAAGGAAAACAACTGCAGATACGTACGAAAAATTAAATATAAGTAACCGTATCTCGTTGATCATTTTTCTTAGAAATGCGTTTAAAGTCGCTAGGAAAATGTATTCTTTTATATAGCATCAAGAACCAGGAACACTCAAAGTTATGACGTCATAACAGAAGTAGGACTTTATAGATAAGGATAGTGCCACTGAGACATCTTTCTGCACTTAAATCCCGACAGAATTGGCCCATTCTTCTAATTGATGTTTTTTTTTCACTTACTGTAAATACTCGTAGAATAACAACAGATTAAAATTTCCGTTATATTAATAGTTAAAAATAAATCGCTTTTATTTTTTAAAAAATAATAATAAAAATATTTCATATTTCCTCGGATAGGTGGCACCGATCGATTGATTCGATATTAACCAATTACATTGAAAGTTGCGATTTGAATATTTAAATTCATCTCAAACCACGCCCCATTCCTGTACAAATTTATCCAATCGGGCGTAAGGTGTGGTAACACGAGTTGTTTACGATCTTATTAATCGTGATTAATACCGAGAGATGGCAGCACTTGTTTATTTTTTTTTAATAAATAGATTTAATAAACATTTTATTATTTTACATCTTTTTATTAGAATAAAAAAATTTTATACATTAAAAATCATTCAAAATTTAAGAAATATAATTCAATACATATTTTTTAATTGGTTGAAAAAATTACGTCGAGCTATTAATCACGTGACTTAACGGTCTTTAAATTTCTCTTCCCTTTAAAAGAAAAAAAAAATTTTTAATTAATTTCTAGTGTCGCCATCTGTTATGTAAAAAAATCATAACTCACCCGCAACATTTACTGTTCAGTAGACAACACATGAAGTTTCTTACAGAAAAATTCACTCCTTCGTCACAAACGATACAAGCGGTGATGTTAAAGTGATGATGAAAAAACTGAGCTTGAACAACAGGAACGGATAATATAATCATAAAATACAAAAATAAAATTGGGCTAACTAAAATTATCCTCCATAATATAACCTAGAAGTAAACAAATTTTCTATTATTATTATTCAATAAATTTTAAGAATTAACAATTTATAATATTACATTTTTTTCATAAAAATAAAAGGCCTGTATCATTTTTTTTTAATTAATAAATGAGAACAAGAGCGATAGTCATCTTAATAAGAGACCAGTTTAGGTCATCGTGCTTAATGAGGATGATTTTTTTAAGTTAATTTTATTGATCTGCAAATTTAAATTCGATTAGAAAGTAAAGTAAAATATTGTAAACAAAAGAAACATTCGCATTTTAATAAATTACGCAAAGAAATCGTACTTATGCAAGAAAAAATTACCAGGAAAAAACTAATAATACTCAGCAATACGGAAATTTAGGCAAGATTTTACTTTTAGTGCTGCCAATCGTCCATATATTGAGTTGACATGGATACAATTATTTTGATAGACAAATGGTGACATTCTTGTTAATGTTTGCAATTATTATACACCTTAATCACCTAACAGAACCAGTTAAAGCTGCAAACAGCAACACAATCTAGATAAATGAATGAATGGCAGCATTCAAAGTAAAATCCTACCATTTTTCCTTCATAAAACTGGATAAAAGTTTACACCGTTTATGCACACTTCACAATCGTGTAAATCAATATATATTGCCGACACTTAATATTTTAAATCTAAATTTTTACAGAACGTGATTGTTTTTATATCAGCTACACAAACACAGAGTTTTAATGACTTCTAAACTCGTTCTATCGCATATATTTTTATACTACGCTACTTCCTGAATATTCTTATGGATACTACGACATATTTAATAATTATTTCTTACACGTTAACACGGAATAAATAAGTAATTTAGGTTTATATTCTATTTATATTAAATCCGAGGCATTAATCTTAAAAAAAGAAAACAAAAATAATTTCCTTTTTAGCGTAGGAAGAAGTAAACTCAACTTACTTTATTGGCCGTAAACATGGTCGATTTTTGTTTTCTGATACCTCCTTTCGGTAATTACCTAACTTATATAATGTGTTCAAGGGTAAATTTATGATAAACTTATAAAAGAAACAAGAACAGTAGCAATCCAGTAGAAAGTTACCTTTCAAAATGGTGGAATTAGGCCATACGCTAGCCATCTGTCGGCGGTTTTTCCCCCTATAACCATTATCATCGTTTATAAAAGATTATTCTTCAGCTGATTAAAAGAAGATACGATTATCGAAAGAATAATCATATTTACTATAATCGATTTTATTCATTAAACATTTCTCGATACGTGGTTATCGTTAGGCCATTGACACTTATTCTGTATACGTTATGTAGGTCTGTAGGTCGGTAGTAAAATATTCATATGCGCTTCTATTATGACCTTCTTGCGAGGTTATATAACTCTTTTTCTTATACGAGGAAGTGCAATTTATGTGAATTATTACGAAGATTATTATATTATTTATATATATATTCAAACAAAATTATTATATATATGTAAGTATGCATTCTGAATAGATTCAAATATATTGATTGTATAAAAGAAATTACCCTCGAGGAGATAAGAATTAGGTTTTTTTTTTTTTTTTTCCTTTGCTAAAGGGAATTTATTTTATTTTTTCGATCGTTTCTTTTCATGTTTCCAGAACAGAAACAGAAAAACAATTCTCAAGAATTGCTGGGAATTACCAAATTCAAGAAAAATTGAGCAAGCATCGGGATTATTTTTATAATGATCTATTGAATTCTTTTTTTTTATTGATTATTCTTTGTTAATAAAAACTATGCTGGCTGAAAACATATATTATCAAAATTTATATTTTTTAAGTTAGTTTAATACTTTTTGAATGCATAAAAAAATGATAGCCGCCATGTTTACTTTTAGATCTATGAACTGTTAAGTTCGTTTTGCAATTAGAGCATTCGTTCTATAATTAAAAAACAGTTTATGAAATGTTTAAAATATTTAATATCGAGTAAAATTTCAATTAAAAAAATTGCTGATCCAGTTTAAACTTCATGCACTGATACTTGTTTACACAAAACAACTTTCCTTTTAATGTAGTGTGTTGAAACGAATGTTATTAAAGTTCTACCATTCTAAGTGTGTTTTTCAGGCTATAAAATAATACAAAAATTAAAACCACATTTATTTGTCTCTACATGCTAATTAATGACGTCAACAATGGAAATTAAACTCCAAATTAATTATAACAATCAGTACCGGCTCTAGAACGGTATCAGTCAGCGCCGGAGCGAAAATTTTTGTTGCGCCTCCTTAAATGATCAGTTTTAACAGTGAGCATCAAAACTAACGACTTAAGGGGGTCTTCAGTTTTCGCGGTGAGAGGAATTTGAGAAGGCGCAACAGTGAGCGGACTAGGAGGCCACCTAATCTGCTCGACATTTAAATTATGTATAATTATATCTTACTACAATAATAATTACAAAACAAACTCTCTAGCGCCCCTTAAATATCGGCGCCCTGAGCGGTCACTCTGCTCGATAGTATGTTGATCCGGCCCTGATAGCAATAATAATATTGTTAACTAATGCTGCCATCTCTTATTGGAATCAGGAATAATTTAAACAAGTATTAAAAAGTAGTTTTATTAATTAACATAATTAATGATGACGTATACAAATATATTAATGGTAAAATATTTTTGGTTTAATTAACATTTAAAAGACATTAATCGTCGTTATAATTTTAGTGTGGTGATTAATTATGAAAAAGTTACCAACGTTCATCATTTATCCGTTGAAATTTATTAAATTTTGACGTCCAAGTCGGTGACCTGCTACTATCGTAATAATAATCTTGATAATGAGGACGTATTCTGACGTAACGAACTGGAATTACGTAATCGTAGACCGTTCCCTGGCTTCCATAATCACCGCCATTTGATTGGAAATTTCCGTTAGAGTTTCCATAACTTCCGTAAGTACTGTAGTATGGATAAGTGCCGTAGTATGGATAATTTCCATAATATGGATAACTGCAAAAAAAACAAAATTTTATGTTAATAAACGACATTAGAAATAGTCTTAATTGTTAACTTACTATGGAAATGATCTGTTTTTCTTGGCAAATTTCAGGAAGAGAGAATTAACTTCAGCGAATGATAAAGTGGCAACAATGAAGAAGCACAGGAGTGAAGCACCGTTTAGTCTCATGGCTATCTTGCAAAAATTAAAAATTAAAAAAATGCTATCGTAGAAATTTTAGATAATTTGTTTGAAATTGCTCTTACTGTTTGATTGCTCACTGTTTAGATGTGAATTAACTTTACAGATTGAAGGTGTTATATAAATACTGGATACAGTTGGCATTATCGCTATTTAAATGCTTTTTCTTTATTCTTAGGGCGTACATATCCTGTTCATCAAGACAATTAACAAACCTAAAAATTATTTTAAATGTAAGAAGGTCATCAACAGTGGGTCACATTTCCAAAACATTCGAATTTACCTGACTCGACGAAATTTAAAAATCATACGAGTAAGTAAAGTTTTGTATATAAAAAACAATACCATTTTAATCGATATAACAATAAAAAATGTGTTCAAAAATTAACTTTTACATCGGAAGTTAATTAAATATATATTTTTTAAAATAGGAGGAACCAGAAAAACGAAAGAAAGGTCTTTGACTTATCGATAATGAGGTCAAAGGGTTTCTAAACATTCCCACACGTATAACGAAGGTGGAGAAGGTAGTTTCTTCATTATTGTTTTTTTTTGCCTACGAGATAATATTTAAAAAAATTTAATTATAAAACGAAAATGCAAAACTAAATAATTAATTTTTAAAATCATTTCGTAGCACGTCGATAAATCTGGTTTGTAGATGCGACGAATGAATGAAAAATAATCAATTTCGACAATGAGAATCGAAACTGATTACTTTTCATTCATTCGCTCTAGCGTAAATTTCTGATTTCGTTTACGATTAAAATCGATTAATGATCGATTTATGCGATTGTTTAATGAATCGATGATTGATTTATATGATCGTTAAATTTTTTCGTTAATAATCGAAAAATTTAACGATCACGTAAATCGATTAAATTTTTCGATTATTAATCGATTAAATTTGACCGGCTGTTTCTAACACTTTAAGATCGATTATTTTAAAACCAGATTTTTCGATTGTAATCGATTAAATTTTTCAATTAATAATCAAAAAGTTTTTAATCGATAAAATTTAAAGCAAAAATTCAAATTTAATCGATGATTAATCGATTAAATTTTTAACCACGTGCTTTAAAAATATCAATTTCAAAAGCACGTGGTTAAAAATTTAATAAACATTGCGTAAAGTTATAATTAATAAATCTGTTGTTTTTTAAATCAAAATTTTATAACATATTCATAATTTTCTTTCTATTTTGTGATGTAATGAATAAAAATATAATTTAATAAATATAATTATTGCGTGTTGAAGTGTACAGCATAATTTTTTTTTCTTTATAAAACTGGCTGAGGACCAATATTCACGTATTTATATAATTTTCACGTGTTTGTCATTGAAATTTCAAAATTTATTACTATGATTTATTATGCACGACTGACTATTATTCTAGGAATTAAAACTTGAATACAGATATTTTTTCTTTTTTTTTTTTAAACAGCTCTGTTTTGATTTTCCATTCAGAAATATTAAATTATAGAAAAAAAAATATTCTAAAAAGGTGAAATAAAAAATTTTATAATGCATTACAGATACTCAAAGTTTATGCAGAATTATTTATTAAATAAAAATAAAATAAAAATGTTATGAAAGTTGTTTAAACTTAAATTATAATATATTACCCGCATCAAATAAAAATTAATTGCCATATTAATTATTAAATAGTGATTATTTAGTGTAATTTTTGACATAATAATTATTATTACTAGTACTAGATCAGTAGTAATGAATAAATAAGTTGGGCATACAGTTGTAAAAATTTAATGACGCCTCAGGAAAATATTATCCAACTTTTTATTCGACAGAAACCTGGTGATCTTAATAAATTCTCATTCGCCTGTTTAGTTGAATATTTTGAATAATAACTTAATGAATATTTCAGTTAAACTATGCTTTTACTAAGAATAATATTCCATTAGCATAGAGTAATAAATTCATACGAATAAATCGCCCATAAAAATTTTAAGACGTATTTAACATAAAATCAAAAGCTTAACTCGTGCTTTACAGCATCAGAACAAGTTGATTTTTCTTCAAGTGATGCCCTCATTTAATGTAGGTCTATATTATATGCTAGCATCTGCAAAAACATAAAATTTAAAGATTATCAAAAAAGTAGGTCTATATTATATGCTAGCATCTGCAAAAACATAAAATTTAAAGATTAAAAAAAAAAAAAAAAAAAATAGAGTTCTGAATTTTATGGGTTTTCATTTTATTTATTTTTTAACAGAGATAAAATCAACTTAATCGTTTTCGTATTGACTCGATTTTGAAATATTGTTAAGTCATATCTCGTTAATCTTATTCCTTCATTTAATTGCCGAAAAGATTTGCTTATTTGTGTTTTTTTTTTCGAAAAAAATAAAACATGGAGAATTAAAAGTTAATTTAAAATGGAACATTATTTTTTTGAGTATAAAGTAGGAGACTGTTTCCTTCCATAATTCCCATTATTCATATTTTTATGGTAATACCATCTATAAGTGTATCTTATTAAGAAAAAATCATTAAGATCTAAAGTCCTCCCCTGATTATATCTGATTACAGGGATATCTTGTAACTTTAATCAGGGGTACACCCGATTAAACAGTTATAAAGTACCCTTGCAAACTTCTTTAATCAGGTACACTTGATTAAACAAGTTTGTATTCCTTTAATCAGGTGTACCCCTTTAATCTTTTGTAATTAGGGGTATAAGGTACCCCTGATTACAAATTGAACATTACTGATGTTGTAAAACAGGAATTAAAATACAATAGACAGGTAGATAAAGAGTAAATTTTTGTTGAACATGACAAATTGTCAAGATAGCTGGCAAAGTTTGAAGTGTCAAATCTAATTAACTAGGACAATTTGGAAGTAATGAAAAGTATTATTTTCTCTCTCTTTTATATACTTTCCTTCCTTCCTTAAGAAATCGTTAAGATTTACGCCAAATTTAGTCGCTTTTAATTTAAAATTAGGACAAACTGAAAGGAATACAAACAGGGAATAGATTATTTTCTTTACAGATATCGTTATGGGACGGGATGTAGTCGTTCGCGAAATTTTAAAAGGATTTTACATCGTTCACAATTAAAAAATGGTACCAACTACTGTTTCCATAAGATTAACATCTAACTAGAACCCGTAAAAATTAAAATAATAACGTTAACCAAGTAGCCATTTCAAAATTGCATACAACCTCCTACTTTTTTTCGATACTTGGATTATTTTTTAAAATGCAAGATGCGTTTTTAGGAAGTAAAATAATTTAACCACGTACGACCCATTATTTTCTATTAAGACACGTTTTTTTTTCTTCTTCTTCTTTTAGTAGGAGAGTGCAGCTGTCAAACCTTTAAATCAAGTCTTTCCATCGAGATGGATAGGGAGGAGGAGTCCTGCTGAACGCTCCTTCACACTTCTGACCTTACAGTACATATTTCTTTTTAACCGAACGTCTAAAACTAACTGTTGAGAAATACAAGAAACCATTTGCAACAATTATCTAACGTAAATCAAGATTTAAGTCAGATAGGGAAGTGAATCAGTAGAACGTCAGTCAGCTATTTTTTCTCATAAAAAATGCTTTAAAAAATTATCCTTAGTCATTGGGTAGAATGTTTGAAATTGAAAATATATAAAGGACAAATATTAACATATAAAAAAAAATTTATTTTAAATCATATAGAATTAACAAAACAAAAAAAAATTGAAAAAAAAAAATTCTTCTTCCTAGTAAAGATTGAAACAGAAATTCTTCTTCATAGAAAAGATTGAAACAAAAGGTTTTCATCGCAGTAGATTTTCTTCATTCTTCTCTGTAAAGTAAAAAATAAAATAATTATAATACAATATAATTAGTTACAGAAAATTATAGTACTAGATGCATAATTATATTTAAACATTATGATTTATTGCTTGGAAGTAAGAATTATTTTTTTTACTATTTAATTAAAGCTTATTACCTTCTTTATTAACCTCTTCCAATTCCACCACCATATCCTCCCCTTCCACCACTAGATCCTCCTCTTCCACCACTAAAGCCTCCTCTTCCACCACTAAAGCCTCCTCTTCCACCACTAAATCCACCTCTACCGCCGCTTCCACCCCCAAATCCACCTCTACCACCTCTTCCACCAAATCCTCCTTGAGCTTCAACTGATGGCAAGATTGCCGAACAGAGAACCGCACAACACAGTAAAGCGACCAAAAACATACTCTTCATTTTGATATTTGTATTTATTGATACCTAAAATTGAAAATTTATAAATTCAAATCTTTCAATTGTGAAAATTAAATTTTAAATATAACTATTTTAACATATACATCTCATATAAGAGAGAATATACTGTATATTGAAAGATATTCTATTAAAAATAAGAAGAAAATACTTACAGATGTCGTACAGTTGACGAATGTGTTATGATTTGATACCTGTCGATCTCCCTTTATATACACAAAGATCTTATTGATTTCAATTGATAAAATTCAAGGTCTAACCACAAATTGTTCTTGGTAGAAAGGAAAAGTCCAATTTCTTTGAATACCGCATAAGATATCTACTCGCATGTTCTTTTTTTTCAAGCTTGACTTGGCTCGGAATGAGGCAAGAATATTTGGCATGTGTCGTTCTAAAATAACGCTCATTTAATCAGAAAGGCAAAAACACATGACCTTAAAGAGCAAATAAGAAGAGGTATGCCAAGGTCTCATTCTCATCAAGTTTATTTATCCACGTGTTTTCTAAGATATTCAACAGCAGTAGCGATAAATTGCTCTACAACAGTGGTTCTCTACCTTTTTTCTGTTGAGGAACACATTTTAATATTTAAATATTTGGCGGCACACCTAAATATTTTAAATAGTAATTTAAATTTAACCACGAATCTTTTATTAACAGATTATTGTATTTATTCTTACTTATTACATTCAGATTACAGACATACTCGTACATGGGATCATAAAATGGCGGCCCTTAATAAGTTAAAGCGCCACCTTCGAATTTTGTATCTTTTTAGAGAAACTATAATTTTAATTTTTATTCCTTAATTTTTAAATTATTAATAACGGTGTGCCGCGGCACAGTGGTTGAGAACCACTGCTCTAGAATCTCATTATGCAAATGTTTGTTTTCTTACTTCATTCTGAACATCTAATCTCTTTAATCTATATAATGTTCGACACAGAATGCATTTTTAAAGCAAGTATATCTTTCTAAACCGACGTAAAGTGTGGTTTTTAATAAATAAACATTTTAAATTTATCAAAGTCACTCTTATTATTATGTGCAGTTTTTCATAAATATATAATACAAACGAAGATATAACTCATTCAAAAATTAATAAAAAGGGTGGAGAATAACCGAATCAAGTTTATTATCAAGGAGATTCATGAATAAATAATTTTATTTTTTTAAATCTAATTACTATATTACTAGTAGATTGTTGAGTCATGCCAAGCAAGGTTAGCTCGTAGAAACATTCATCAACATGAAACAATGGACATATACAGTACCTAGAAATTTCACAAAACATACGAATGTGCTATATATATTAGTGGGAAAATCCCTACAAAAATTAATTAAAAGTTAAAAAATTGTTTTTCTGGTGTCAATAAACTCGAGATAAAATGATTAATGGCCATTTTCCTTCTAGTAATTTGATAATTATACTTTGTTTGCTAAGATATAAATAAATCTGATCTTGAACTTTTTATCAGTTGTCTCGCATATTTCTAGAATATCAAAAGACGAGTTTTGATTGGTTATATTAATTTTATAAATTAATTAATAATATTTTATACTGTATTATTAATTATCAAATTCAAAAATGTAAAATAATTTTTTTAATTACTTTTCTTCTCTATTAATATTCGTTGATGTTAATAATTCCTTACTTTACTTTTTAATTGCATTTAATAATTTTAAAAAAATTTGAAAAATAATAATTATTTTTACTAATTTGTTTAAAATTTATAAAATTTTTTTATGTAATTAAAGCTTATATTTTTACTACATACAATATTATATTGCATTAAAATTTCAAATGTATAAATAATTGTTTATAAAAAATTTAATTCGAAAATATCTCACTAGGTGTCACATTTAGATCTGTCGATCGCTTGGTCGATTATAATTATTATTTTTTATTTAGTCATTTATGATCATTTTTATTTTATTATTTTTTTAAGTTGATAGAAAAGGTAATTAATATTATTATTTATATGAACTTTTTATGTTTATTAATTATATATTCATGGTTTATTATAAAATTATTTATTTAAAAAATGATTTTTTTTTTCTCATAATTTGACGAATGTATATCGGTATGGTGATAAGAAATTTTTTAAATGATTTAAATTATCATAAAACCATCTTAAAATCATTGACGCCGGTTAGTTAAATAATATAAAAATTGCCACAGAATTTAAAAATTGTACAAAAAATTTTATTAAAATCAATTTACAATCAATATTACATTCGAAATAAAGATTCCAACTGTTTCCTGGTCAATACCTGAAAAATTAAATTCGGTACTTTAATATTAATTTTATTCATCAAAAAAATTTTTTTTAAGATAATTTGAATTATATTGATTAAAATTTAATTTTTTATATTTGATGATCAAACTTATATCGTTTTAAAATATATTATTTTTAATTTTCTTTCACGCATCTTTAAATATCTAATATTATAATGGTTTAAAGATTAAGAACTTTAATTTTAAATAAAATAAATATAAAAAAGTAATATTTTTTATATATTTACCGATTTAGCCTCTCCATCCTCCTCCGTATCCTCCTCTACCACCCCATCCTCCTCTGTATCCTCCTCCGTATCCTCCTCTTCCGTATCCTCCTCTACCGTATCCTCCTCTACCACCCCATCCTCCTCCGTAGCCTCTACCACCTCCATATCCACCTCTTCCTCCAAACTGTGCTTCGGCTGTGGGAAGAAGGACCGTGCCCAAAATGGCGCAACACAACAACATAATCAAAACAGTTGTCTTCATGGTTTCTGTAACGAAAAATTGAAGCTTTATACAGAGCTAGACTCTTAACGAGAAAACAAATGGTGACTGCAACTCTCTTACCTGTTACTGTACCTTTTAGTCGAGAAAATAACTGATGTGTAGAGTGCGACTGCTGCTTTTATTATGTTTTTGAGACCTTGAATCCGATGATGTAAACGGTGTCTCAATACGGGGGGTTTTTTTTTCTACAAATCCAATTAATCCCAAGATAGCTAACCGTTCTCTTATTCGACTGATTCGCGAATAAGGAGTTTCCCTACTTTTTTAATTGTCTAGCAAAACGTTATATAACGTCTTCCCCTGAAAGCTGACTTACTGACAATCTCTATAAAATTTATTACTGTATTGTTTGCTGAAAAATTTCTTCGAAATCTTTACATCCTTATAATTTTAAAAATATCTATAAAAGTATATATATCCTAAATTAATTTCGCTATAATTTTATATAATGATATGTTAAAATTGTTCAATTATTTTCATTAAAATCTTCTTTACATTTTCTGTAAACTGGTGGTTATCACCCTTTTCATAAATGTGTATCACCAAACTCAAAATTCACAAATTTCCGTACCACCAACAAAAATATGCCTCGTATACAAATATGAAGTCAAGATTATACAAATACCACTAGTCATGTCTCGCGTACCACCAGTGGTACACGTACTGTAGGTTGAGAACCGTTGCTGCAAACAGTTATAAAACTTTCTCTGTACATTTAGAATTAAATTTATTTTTTTAATCACCTCATATTTATAGTTTAAAATCTCTAGAATCTAGAGAATCTATTCTAGAGACATCTCTTCTATAACTTATTCTAGAGATTAATCAATCTCTGAATATCCATAATTAGATCTGAAGATTCTAAAAAGCGCTCTTACTATATCATAGTTTGAGGAATATTTTAAGAGAATTCCTAATGATAATTAATTATTTAACTATATTTTAGATATAAATATATATCCTACAATATTTACGATATATCTGTGTAAATTATATATTTTCTCAATTATTATATAAATAATTTTGTTTACAGATTTAATCGAAGCCTTAGGCATTAGTGGTTTTTCCTGTTTCAAAATTTGGCTAAACATGTCGCAATGTCATCCGAGTTGTCATCTGTACAGAAGGGAATTACCAATTTAGACGATAAAAATAAAGGAAAATCATATCAAAATAGATTTTTGTTGTTATTCAGGAAAATTCTAAAAGCTGAAAGTACTACTTAAGTTAACGGATTTTACATAAATAACTTTTACTGTATACCAGTATATTTTTACGCTTTAGAACGACTGCTGCAGATCGTCCTTGTTCGGTATAGTTGTAGAATAATTTTTAACGAACTATTTGTGAATTTTTACACAGAAAATCTTTCACAGAAATGGTTTTTATATAATCCAAAACTCATTTTTTTATTATTATTATCTACTCGTCGTCAATGGTTTGCTCCAAGGACGAGGTGAAAGTTCTTGGTCATCCAGAACGAGATGGGAAATCACTCTTTCGTTATAAATATTAAACACCTTCGCCGAAAATAAGTGACTATTCCTAGAGAATTGCAAGTAATAATGCAATAGTCGCATAAATAATCTTAAAATTTAAGTTCAAAAATTGTTTTCTTCCTTAGAAGAAACGACAATTTATGTAATGTATGCCAAGGACCACTTCATATTGTTAATAAACTTATCTTAACATTTATAATGGTCAATAGGAATATGTTAAAGGAATTAAGCACCAATAAGTTTATCCAATTAAATATTTAAATTTCACTAATGATTTGTTTGTCTTGTCGCGTCGCTAGCGGTTGCGTCGCTAGCAGTTACAACCGTCGCGCGCCGTCTCGTCCAATGAGAGCGATTAGTCATATCGCAGTGCAAATACTGCAATGTTGATTCTAAATAAAATTATTTATTTATCATCTTGTGATCCTAACTCATATGGCAGTTGACTACAGTATGATAACATGAAAATATTTCTTAAAATATTACGATATTATGACCATGACTATGCTAAATATAGTTGTTGTCTGAACTAAGCATTTCCTAGTGTTTGATTCATCACCACCATCATATACAGTCAGCGCCGGCCGAACAGTTTTTGGTACCCTAGACAGATTTCAAATTTTGTGCCCCCAAATAGAAAAAACAAAATAAAATATGTGGTACAATATATAGTAGTATTGTAAACTATCAAATAGTTTACTTTTGGCACTCTAGGAGTGTGCCTAGTCTGCCTACAGCTATGGCTGACATTGTATATAATAATTACGTTTAAAAAAATTAATGATTAAATTTCTTTCTATAAAAACTTACGCGACAATCTCTTCGTGAAGTAGAAATGTACATAACTTTTATTAGTTCTGTAAAGACAAATTATTACTGTAATTAAATGTATTTATTATACAAAATAATCTCTAAACAATTTTAATTCGATCATTCCTATTATAATAATATCAATTTTATTTTTTAGAAATGTTTTTTAGCAAATATATTTATGAAAACACGATTCATGGCGCGCATCACTCGCCACCGCGACGCGACTGTCGCGTATGGATTTTAAAAGGTAAGCGATATGGCTGGGTTTTTTTTTATTACATACTCTACTTGCGTGGAAAAATCCTTGTAGAAACATGTAAAGAAACAATTATCAATACGAAAAGTAATTTCCCTGAAACTTATAATAATTTATACTTTTTTGTCCTTGACCAGTTTTCATCCAGATTTAACTGGTGAATCAGCTTTATCAGTTTTTCTACCATTCATTAAATTTTAATGAAAAAATTTACAGATGAAAACATATAAATGCACAAAATATCAATTTTTTTCCAGCCCAATAATTAACAGAAACTTCAGAAGTATTGGTTTATATTATGTTTGATTTATTGTAATTTTCCGCGTGATATTATAGCTTACAGTTTGATTTAGTTTTAACATTGTCTATTATCTGAAAATAACACGGTGGTTTGCAATGTTCAATTGTATATACATCGCTCAGAAAGTCTAAATCTTATTTATTTTCGGTTAAAACAACATTTTCGCACGTAAATCAGAAACTGAGACAGTTGGCAATTAAAGATTGATATCCATCTTCAGACTTTTCCATGTGAAATTATTAATTAACTTATATATGGATGGAAACACTTTAAGAGTCTGTACACTTAAATACAATTTCTAAATTAATTTATTAAGTTACTCGTCTTATTTATTTTATTGGAAACGATATAAAATTATCTTTGAATAATGTTACAAATATTTAATTACGTAATTTTACGAAACGAAAATTGGAAAATAGAAAAAAAAAAAACCAGTGAGAAAAGTAACACATGAACAAACAGAAAGAAAGGACATTTATGCTTTTCTTTCTTTTTTATTCATGCATCGTCTTTCACACTCATTTTCCTAAAAACCTATTTTCTGTAATGTAAGAAAATAATCGGTTGTTGGTTCCTTATTGCTTCACTCGGTCCAATTACAAATTTCAATGTATTATTAGTGAGAACTATGTTTTCTAAAGGAAAATAAAAGTAGGACTAGTTTATAAAATGGCTGACGAGCATGTTTGTATACTATTACAGTGCTCCCCGGTTATAACGCGGGTTTGCGTGGTGGTCATACGACCCGCCTTATTATAACCGATGGCTTCTCTTATTCTCTAATTTAGAGATTCTTAATTAGAGAATAAGAGAAAGCCGTCCAATTTATCCAAGAAGATTCGTAATCTTCCTTCTTCTGCAATCCAACTACCGTTTTATTTGTGCATATGAGACACCACTTTTCACTCGATCTGTTATGTTTAGTTCTCCTTAATGGTATGTAATTTTCTTTTATTGTTTGCCATTGTCCATTAAATAAATTAAATGTTATTAAAACAATAACTATATTTGTAAAAACTCTCTAAAGTCGCGAAACAGCCACTAAAAATAGTATCAGATACGAACTCTCACTACAAATAATACTCGTGTTGCCAACTTACTTGTTTTGTAGTTGCCATCTGAAAAATTTTTATTTTTTTTTTTCAAAGATAATTTGAAATTTATATAAATTACTGTCAGAATTATTAACATGAATTCAAATTTCTATTATTTTACCGTAAAAAATAATAATAGTTCTGGAAGTTTTGTTAATTTTACTTCTATTATTATTTAAATATGGCGACAAGAAGTTATCAAGGCGGATGGACGTCGATTATGCGTTGTATTATATTTTTCTCACTTGTCAGAATCTCTTTCAAAAGAATGGGAAACAGGAAAGACCCGCGATATATCCGAATTCGCTTTATATCCGGGGAGCACTTCATTAAGTTTATTTCTAATCAAAACTAAAATTGGTAAATATGGGATCATATCAATGGTGGATTTGCCTTAACGAGGCCCGAGGCGTGAGAGATTTTGGGGCCCTATTAAAATAATTTTTTAAAAATAGAAAATCAATTATTTTAATTTTAGAAAAATGCATACAGATATGTAGCAAAATGAAACACATTAATTTTTTATAATTTAACACTGTTCAATAAAAGCTTTAATCATAACAAACTATATATAATATTAATTAATACAAAAGTTTTTCATTTATAATGGTACTTTTCTGCTTTTACATGCTACATATTTATAAATAATCACTAATTCACAAAAAACAGACATTAATTCATGTATGTCTCAACAGTAAACGAGAAAATGTTGAACACCCCCACTAAACATTAATTTGACATGTGATGTATTGTTATTACGTGATGTTTCTCTGATTCAGAAATTCTTCGAATTTTGTTACATTGTTTACAAAGTACATGACGTATTTACGGTATTAATAGTCTGTTATAAAACTATCTGGTTAATTGTACGAATATTCTTGGATTCAGAAACATTATTGTAGTATATAAATCTTGTTAAAAATCGTATCATAAAATAAGAAACCCGAGCGAAAATCCGCCACTGGATCACATGGAATATTTAAAAATCCAGATGGATAAATATGTGCACTCATACACATATTTATCAGCATTCTTAAATTGGTGATAGTCCTACATAATATATTATCATTGATTTTTTTGTATTTTACACGATCCAGGTGTTTTCCAAGCAGGATTTGTTTCTGTTGAAGATGCTTATGGTGGAATATGTCGCGTGCTTCTCTCTAGTTTTGTTTGATGCATCCAATAGCGATAGTTTTACTTTTCTTGTCATAAATATCTGCAATAAATAAATAAATAATTATAAAAATAATTTTCCTACCAGAACGGACTTTTATGACACCCTATTATTGATGATATTTGAAAAATAGTGTGAACAGAAATCAGATATAATTAATTAATTTTGGATTTAAATAATGATGATAAATTGTGTTCCGCTGTTCTTGCTTATCGTGGAGTGTCGAAATAATAACCTCTTTCCGAACAATTTACTGCGTACAATATTAAAATGTACGCAGTGTATAAAAATACACATAAGCATTCAAAAACTATTTAAAATTACGGAAAACTGTTCAATATTTATAGAAAATGATAAATGAACGTAATCGTTATAAATTACATTAAACAAGAATTATGAAACAAATTTCTTAACAAAAAATTATCTATCAATTGAAAAATATATATATTTTTGGTTTTCTTAAAAACAATGTAAAATTTTTTTAATATACAGTATATTCCACATAAATATATAATTTATTTTTATTCAAAAACTATTTAAAATTACGGAAAACTGTTCAATATTTATAGAAAATGATAAATGACAGTTTCAATTACATTATCGAGTATTTTTGGACGTTCTTGGCACTATACTTATTAAAAGTATAGTGCCAAGAACGTTCAAAGTATAACTTATTAAATTAAAATTACAAAGTAATAATGCAAATCCTTTGTTGAAATTTTCTGCTAGCTACTAATAATATTTTTTGTCTCGTTAGTTTTGCTCTTCATATTTTATAAATTTATGGCAAACATTATAAACTAATCTAAAAAAGAAGGTTCTTAGATTCAGTATTATTATTAATTTATCTATTTATATCTAATTTCTGAATAACAATATAAAAATACAGGTAAGCCTCCTATAACACGGTAGAGAGATTCCTGAAAAACATCATGTTGTGTGAAATCGTGTTATGTGAGATCTAGAGAAAATACAAAAAGATGAATTATGTTCCAAAATCAATTAAAAGCAAATAACTTTCTTTAATTCCACATAAGAAATTTTATTTTTATTAAGAATATTAATAACGCGAAACATAAAAAAGAAAAAATATATACATAAGACCCTAAAAAAAACAAAATATTTATTATTAATTTATCTATTTATATCTAATTTCTGAATAACAATATAAAAATACAGGTAAGTCTCCTATAACACGGTAGAGATTCCTGAAAAACAACGTGTTGTGTGAAATCGTGTTATGTGAGATCTAGAGACATATTATTAATTTATCTATTTATATCTAATTTCTGAATAACAATATAAAAATACAGGTAAGCCTCCTATAACACGGTAGAGAGATTCCTGAAAAACATCATGTTGTGTGAAATCGTGTTATGTGAGATCTAGAGAAAATACAAAAAGATGAATTATGTTCCAAAATCAATTAAAAGCAAATAACTTTCTTTAATTCCACATAAGAAATTTTATTTTTATTAAGAATATTAATAACGCGAAACATAAAAAAGAAAAAATATATACATAAGACCCTAAAAAAACAATATACGTAAAACAAAAGGAAAGAAAAAGTATACAGCATATAACATTCATTTACTTACCACTGTTTCGTTAAAACGAGAACGTTTTTCTTTAACAATATCAATTTCACTTTCTGGACTTTTTTATGTATTTAAAGTTTGTGGATCTTCTGTTCTCTTTACAAAATCTGTAATCTAATCCGCTACAAAATAATCGTTCCTTAACATATACCCCCCAAAAAATTTAAGAATAAAAAATTTTTCTTCTCTTTCATTCTCTTTACAAAATCTGTAATCTAATCCGCTACAAAATAATCGTTCCTTAACATATACCCCAAAAAAAATTTAAGAATAAAAAAATTTTTCTTCTCTTTCACATTCCTCTATTGAAGAATACAAAATTATTTTTTATCCAAGAACTGAATGTTGGGAATACAAAATACTTAATGGTCGCCAATTAATTCAATTTCAAATCGAAATCGAAAATGGACTGCATATCGTCCCTCTCAAGATAAATTATCTAAATTGCATTTATGTTTTCTCTCATAGCAAACTAGCAAAGTTGCATTTATGACTAATTTTAGCAAAATATTTCTCAATGATTGCGTTTTGTGTGTATTGTGTGTCCCTAGTATGGATTTACAAAAATTAATGAAAATGTTGTGTTGTAATTTTCTAAATGTGTTAAATAAAAACCGTGTTGTAGAAATAGTATATGAGAGTTCCCGCAATTTTCAAAACGTGTTAGAGAGAAACCGTGTTGCAGGAAGCCGTGGTATAGGAGAGATACCTGTATTCTAAAGTGATTAGACATGATAAATTTAAATATATAATAAATTCATAAATAAAATAGTAAAATATTTAATTTTCCACTAGTATTTAATAAATTATGTGTATATAATTTAATTTACTGAATTTTAATTATCGAGTATTCATAAATAAAATAGTAAAATATTTAATTTTCCACTAGTATTTAATAAATTATGTGTGAATAATTTAATTTACTGAATTTTAATTATCGAGTAGGCCTACATCTTTAGTTGATATTTAGAAATAAAAGTTTTGAATGATTAAGATTAGGTTAAATTAAGTTAGAGGTTCTATTTGTGAATCAGCAGATCTTAAATTCTTCTATTTAAGATATTTTGTAATTTGCTGTATGCATGGACCACTTCTGAATCAATCGCGGCCAGCCAATATCCATAGTGAGATCGGCCAGACAGATTAAGTATGAGATTTGACAGCTGGAATTAAAATATTCTCTTGAAAAAGAGAAATGAGATCATGCATTTGATCCCAGGTCGTTTAGATGTAAAAAAATCAGCTCTGATGCAATCGCCCTGCCGAATTTTTAATGATTAAGATTCGAAGTAGATTTGAAGATTTTATTAATTGGCTTTTTATTAATTGCATTAGCAATACTTTGGACGTTAATTGCATTAGCAAATAATGAAAAGCCAATTAATGAAATCAATAATAATAATAATATACATGGCTATTAAATATTCTAACCTAGAAAAACAAAAATCGATTCCGGATGCCATACATCAGATTATTTTGAATAATCTGATACAATTTTGCATTAAATATTCTAACCTAGAAAAACAAAAATCGATTCCGGATGCCATACATCAGATTATTCAAAATAAGATAGGCCCAAAATATTGGGCCTATCTTATTTTGAATAATCTGATACATTTTACAATCAATTATTTTGAATAATCTGATACAATTTTACAATCAATTCCATCATGAATGTGGGCAGTTCACGTTATACAAGCGTTGGATCATTTCACAGTTTATTTACTGTAAAACCCGATTTATAGTATTTTTTTATTAACAGATGAAGCCATTCTTAATCATTGATCACTGTGTAATGGAGAAAAAATAAATCTTGCCATAAGATACTTATTTCTTTGAAGAGGTCAGCGGTCTATAGTGGACAGAATCAACGGGCTGGGATCGAACTCCCGAACAAATTTTTAAGGGAAACTGAAAACAAATAAATTTTTCAGATTTGAACCTGGATCTTCGTCAGCCGAATAACCGCGGTGGAATTGTGCTGTGCTTCTATCCTGGAAGATCCCGGCTTAATTCTCGGTTCTTAAACCTCCCATTTTTCAGGCGGGATTTTTTTGCATATTTTACGTCCCCTTTCCAATCATGAAGATTACTAAGGGGCGGGCCAGTTCCAACCATGGGCTGCATTCACACCCGTGGAGGGGGTGCCGGATGGTGAAGGACGGGAATCACCGGGCCGGGCCCAATACCCCGAAAAAATACGGGACCAGACCCGGGTCCTCCTGCATGGCACGCCGACAGCGTTACCACTCGTCCATCCGGCCCCTTTCAGGCGGAATTCGGACCCGACTAGATGAATCCCATTCTCCTACACCAGCCATTCTCAACCTGCGGTCCTGGGCCGCATGTGACCCGGCAAGCTTTTACATGCGGCCCGGAACGCACAATCATGAATTTAATGAAAGCGCGGAATTCTTCTCCCACATGCAAAAAAGAAATAAAAATTCCGATATTAAAATTTTTTTTAAATCTGGAAAAATTAGAATTATCCTAATTTGCTAGGTCTTTTCTGATGCACTCATTATTTTCACGTGACATCAACCAGTTGCCGACAGCTGATAGATCATGTTGCGGCCCGCTTAATGTAACAACAACTGTACGTGACCAAAGAAAAAAAAAGATTGAGAATCGCTGTCTTACAAGGACCGTCCACACTCCTGATGGCTAACTTCCTCACCAGGAATGTGGGCGGCCCGTAGTGGGCATGAAAATGCCCCGCCACTTAGTACCCAATGGACGGAAAGCGGCATTAACCACATAGAAAAACCTCGGGTGGGAAGCCAAAGTTATATACAAGTATTAAATAGTTTTGACGTTTTTCGAATTTTTGGTCTAAATTCGAATAATGTTGGTAGAATTTGATTCATATTCAGATTTATTTAATGATTTCAGTTACAACGTAAGCTATGAATGATCGATAAAATATTAGAATTTATAAAAATCATTCTGTATCTTATTTTAAAATATTAAATAATATTTAGAGAATAAAATTATTTTTTTATATGTAAAGATTAGAAATATCTACAAATTGGGAATATGTAGTGCTAAGATAAAATACATGTTATATATTGGCATTTAGTATTTGTCCTACAGATTTAATAAAAACTGAATTTAAATTTCTATATAAGTATTGCCATTGCAAACCATAAAAACAAGTTACTAAAAATAATTAAGTAAAATTTATTTTCTGTACAAAATATATAATTTATATGGAAAATAAAATGTTTCAGTACTATAATTATTTATTATTAAAATAAAGTAAATGAAGAAAGACTGTTTTCTTGAAATCTTTTTCCTCAAAATGAAGGAGACGAAAATCGATACTAATGCATAAACATTACTGTAATTCTGCGTTTTTTTTAGAATTTTAATATTTTCCTTAGCATTGATAAGAACAGATAGGATCTGAACGAGTTTCTAAACACTATTCATTCAAATTTCGATTTTGGAATTATTAACTATCGTATAAAAGAATAAAATCCTATTTAGCATAATGAATATGGCAATAAATAATAAATACTATACAACTGTCGTGTCTAGAAACATATTCTAAACGAATATCTAGATTTAATGCAGCCAATCTGATTCAAAAGTTTATTCTTTCCTCTAATGACAATGAGAGTAGCGAAAACTGGTTTAACTCTGACACTGTAATTAGTGATTGTTACTAGTACTTATTGTACTTATGTCTTGGTCATTTTTTAAATTCTATAAGCTTGCTATTTCTGTTTAATGCGATACAAAAAAATTCTAGACATATTGCATTTACTAGACAAACTTCAATTATACATGGCGTACATTCTACATAACAAATTGACAATAACACGAATTAAATCTTCGCATTTTACATGCATTTTTTAAAATTTAAGAACGTAGTTACTTGATTAATAAAAAAAAACACTTTTACTCAAGCGTAACAATCAAATAAAATTTGTTTTATTGTATGAAGGATTTCTAGTAACGAATAGTTTCACCCAATGTTATTCGTGACCTTCTAATAATGTAATATTGTAATGTACAGTATATATAATGATATCATTTATTCTTTACATTCTGTTTATTTAAACATATCGAACAAAGTCTTGTAAGAAACGTAAGTCCATCCCAATTCAATAGCTAATGATATAATATACAAATTAAAATAGCAAAAAGTTTAAAATATTTAATTATAAGAAAACAAAATAATATATTCTAATATATAATATTTCTTTCTTATACACTAATCAGGAAATAATTAGCATTATTTTCTGATTAAAAGAATAACAACAGAGTATAACTATGAATGCTTATTATAATATAATTATCGTATTTTCTAATGCATTTTCTACAACAAAATACAATATTAAAAGTATATTCAAAAAATAAAATAAGACTACCAAGTTATTTTAAAGATTTAAATGCTCTTTAAAACTTCGCATTATGTAAATTTCTTGGATAACTTAACTAAAATTAAAAATTTTGGCAAACGTTGTAGAAATTTCTAAAAATGATCCAAAGTAACTGTACTGATTAGTAAAGTCCAACTACTTAATAAACTGAATTTAGACATTAATATTTTAATAGTAGCTAATCTCTATGTCTCAATTTAAAAATAAATTATTCTAAAAGGAATTTTCGAAATATATAGACGATCAAAGATTTTCTAAAATTAATATACATTGCGAAATTTTCCTTTATTCCAGTTTGATGTATTGCCTCCCGGCACGAAATGCCCTCATCATTATTTGAATGAAAGAAATAGAACAAGAATAGTAACAAGGCCTTTCGGATTGAGAAACAGAAGTCAATTCTGTATAGAATTAGTTCGATATTTCTCTATAAATTATTATATTTCGAACTTGTTACGTCAATTATTCTAATCGTTCGAGTTGGTAGACAGATAGAACATCTTCATTTCGCTACTCTTCTTACAAAATAGAGCGTAGCGTAATTGTTAAAATATCGGCATATATGAGTACTTTTTCTCAATGACGAATTCGACTTTCTGCAAATTATGACTTTGATTGATGGCATCTATGTTATTATATTATTTCGAAAGCTATAGCAATTGTATAGACCACAAATGATGCAATATCAAAATATAAATACCATAAGATGTAAATATGATAAGAATATTATTGATTTTCAAGAGTGTAAAGTGAAGTATAGCTTCACTTTATAATTAAGCTCTAGCAATTAATAATATAAAACTTTTATCAATTGTAAGTAACATTACTGCCAAATTTTAAAAGCTTTTCAAGTAAAAATTTTTCATGTGCGGCAAATACATTAAGTTTTAAAGATATATATATTTTTTAATAATTCGAACAACCAGCAGCTTGTAACGGAATCATGTAAACTCCTTAAAATTAATACTGTAAAAAGGTACCTTGAATAGTTAGAAATGATGCTGTAAAAGTTGAATGTTTTGCTATGATTGATTTTCGAAATATCTTGACGTAAAGCAAAAAGATAAAGGAATGAAATGAACATATGTATGGTTAATTTTTAAATATAAAAATAAAAATTATTAAACATCAGTTTATATAGACATGAATATATTAATAAAATTACGTTGATAATAAATATAAAAAATAGAAATAAATATAGCCTACTATTTCTCATTCTTTACTGTTAAACAAAAATATTTACTGAATTTCATTTCAAGAATCCTTTCACCTTTCGAACAATCAATAAAATACAGTACTGTATTTCAAAATTTAGCATATTTATTTTAAAAATCCGTATGGCGTTTTAAATGTAAAATGAATTTTAAAATTTATAAGAAGCAGTTAGGACAAAATCAGTAAATATATTCCTAGATATACATATGTAAGATTAAAAATGGTATGTAAAATTCCTAGAATTACGCGAAAGATCGAACAGTACGATTTTTGATTGATTTGGATGTCTACAGCAATATACTACTCTATAGCAAAATCGGAAACCAAAATGTCTCCAAAAATCTCGTACAATCACTAAGATTTTCCAACAGTACGATTTTTGATTGATTTGGATGTCTACAGCAATATACTACTCTATAGCAAAATCAGAAACCAAAATGTCTCCAAAAAACTCGTAGAATCACTAAGATTTTCGCACTCTCATAAAATGCCACATTAATGCACTGGATTTCATGTTCGCCGATATTCTGCACCATTTTTCATATCCTATATAAAAAAAGTCTTTTTTTATATCAATAAAATACAGTACTGTATTTCAAAATTTAGCATATTTATTTTAAAAATCCGTATGACGTTTTAAATGTAAAATGAATTTTAAAATTTATAAGAGGCAGTTAGGACAAAATCAGTAAATATATTCCTAGATATACATATATAAGATTAAAAATGGTATGTAAAATTCCTAGAATTACGCGAAAGATCGAACAGTACGATTTTTGATTGATTTGGATGTCTACAGCAATATACTACTCTATAGCAAAATCGGAAACCAAAATGTCTCCAAAAATCTCGTACAATCACTAAGATTTTCCCACTCTCATAAAATGCCACATTAATGCACTGGATTTCATGTTCACCGATATTTTGCACCATTTTTCATATCTTATATAAAAAAAGTCTTTTTTTATATCATTCAATATGTCCTTACATTAGTGACGCGTTGTTGATAGATGAGATGAATGAGACGAGGCCATATCTCAGAATTAAATGAATAAATTGTAAATGTTGAAAAATACATACAGTATATCGGAACATATTTTTTTTAATTTTTTTTTTTTTTTTGTTATTTAAAGTTATTACCATTTTTTAATGTTCTTTCAAAATTAAATGAATAAATTGTAAATGTTGAAAAATACATACAGTATATCGGAACATATTTTTTTTTTAATTTTTTTTTGGTTATTTAAAGTTATTACCATTTTTTAATGTTCTTTCAAAAAATCGGCGAATAGTAATACTTTTAACCAATATTTATTCATTAAACATTGTTTTTATGCATCGGATTTGTTCTGAACTCGACGAATAAATTTGATTAACTTATTACTTTACAAATATAGATCCGTTCAACTACGAATGGTTTAAAAAACAAAATTCCAACTTTTTGGCTAAATGTAATCTAATTTAAATATCCAATAATTTAATTTTCATCTATTTATTCTTCTCTTATATATTTCCATTTTTAAAAACTCTTACATTACTACAATGATGTAATAAATTATTATTATTATACATGCTTATTTCTAATAATAATTTTCAAATATTGTAATGTGCAATGTAATATTCGGTTGATACAGATATTCTAAGTAAATAATAGATCAATTTAGACTATTTTCCATTTAGAAATGTCCATATTAAAACGCACAACAACAATTAAAATACCCTAGTCTTTGATTGTCTCTTATTACAATAATTATTAAGACATAAATTCAACCAGCTATAATTCTGATTTTAGATTATTATTGATCTGACACCATATTTGAGAGAACATTTGAAGCTTGCAAAATTTGAAGCGTAAAATCCAATTAATAAAATAACTGGAGCAGTTTAAAAGTAGTAAAAATCGACAATATGTTTCTTCTTTTTCTTCTATCTTCAGATACATTTAGCGAGTCATATCATTTGATCTATTTCGACAAAATTTGGAAGACAGAATAATAATTTTTATATTACTTAAGTTTTTCCTAAGAATTTCAGTATAAACCAGGACTAAAATTAAACAATATTCTTAATGTGTTAGTATTTTTTTCATTAAACATCTTTTTCATAGAAAGTTTTGCTCTTAAGTTGTTTATATAAGTTATCAAAAAATTAAATGATATCTTTTATAAAAAAAAATGACGGCATTATAGATTTTCATTAAACATCTTTTTCATAGAAAGTTTTGCTCTTAAGTTGTTTATATAAGTTATCTAAAAAAATTAAATGATATCTCCTATAAAAACGTTTTATATTTAAAAAAAAATGACGGCATTATAGAAAAAATAAGATGTTTGCTGCAATTTAGAAGTGGCTACTTGATTTATAAAAGCTTTAAGAATGAAAATAAAACAATGACATTAACCAAATTGCTGGTTTTAAATTGTAAAAAGAATGCATTACTTTCTAAGTATCTGATTCATTTTTTATGTATGAGATATATTTATAGTGGATTAATCAATAAACTTGATATGCTTCTTTTTAAAAAATGATAAACTTCATGATCTTCATAACAAACTTTATATTTCAAACTTAACTATTAAACGCAGGAATATTGTTTTAGCATCCTTTCCATGTCGAACATGACTCATAGAAAACAATTTTTTTCTATGAATCAAGTTCAGACACTAGCAATTAATGCACAATTGTTAAACCGATAAACATATTCACTCTCAACATTTGGCATCTATACTGGTAAGATTTATCTTATTATATTTTTGTTTTTAAGATCTAATATCTCTAATATATATTTGCAGAATTTTAAAAATTTGCATTAAATAGTAGTACTTTCTGAAATATATTTTCAAAAGTCATTCCTTAACTTTTAAATTTTCTTTAAAAGAACTCTTAAAATTTTCATTTCATAATGATTTTCGAACAGTGAAGAGGAGACATTATGTTTAATGAATTTTGAATAGTATTTTTGAACATTTCAGCAAGAACTCTTAGAACTAAAAATAGATTTTTGTCTTTTCTGAACACTCAGATATCAAACATTAAAGCTAACTTAGATTGGGTATAGTATAGAAGCCACTTGCCTTTCTTTTAAATTAATACAAGTTAATGTATAAATTTATTAAAGCTAACTTAGATTGGGTATAGTATAGAAGCCACTTGCCTTTCTTTTAAATTAATATAAGTTAATGTATAAATTTATAATAATGTAAGAATTTACTCAATAAGAAGAATAATAATATAAGAATTTACTCTGTAAGAATTCATTCTCGCAAAAAAAAAAATAATAATAATAATATATAGTTATTGTATCAACTGTATTGTATCCTAATGCAGCTTTTCAAAAATATTGTTGTTTTCTCCTTTAGATATTTTTTGCTCACAGTGCTTTTGTATTTATAGTCTTTTCTTCCTCACTTTCTGTAGATTAACTATTGATTGTTATCGTATGAATTTTTTATTTTGAAGAAAAGAAATACAATAGCAATCGATAGTTAGATTGTGAAAAATGAGGAATTGTGAAATTTATAAACAAAATTTATATTGTATTTAAAAAAAAAGTATTCTTTGAAAATAAGAGAGGCATGTTGACTAAACATGAAAAAACAACATTCAGACAAAAATGAATATCAAATCTGAATTTTCTGATGATAAAACGAAGATATATCACAAAACCGGCCCTGTAATTTTCATAAAAGATATCATTCTTTAGTAGTACTACTATTCTTTTATCGTCGGTTAGAGGTGAACTTGTTTAACTCTCGAATCATGTAGGTCTATGAACTCCAAATTATTTATGGCAGGTGGTGGTGAGATGTTTAAGTGTACGGTTTATAAATATGCGTAACGGTGAGTGTTTTGATAATCTCATAAATTTATAAATACTGTATTTCATGATCCATGTATTATGACGGCATTTCGTGATTTTTCTAATAAATTTTGGATGACATACATCTTTGAGATTTTTTGTATTTGGTATGGTCAATTTCATTTTATATTGGCTTAATAAACTTTTGAACAACCATTTTCAGTAGCGTTTGTTTACAATTTTACAGTGATGAATTATTTAACAATGATGATGATTGTAAATTTCATAAATTTTCTCTCTATATCATAACTGTATTAAAATTAGTACATCTCCGATACGGCTATAAAGAAAAAAGTTATAAATCAGATTATCCAAGATATGGAATTCTAAACTTGCTTCAGTTGATCTATTCCTTTAATATTAATCACAAAACTGTCTTCATATCTAATGATTGATAGATTAATTTGGAATTTTAAGGCGTTTTCTACTAGAGAAATATGTCACACCTAAGTTCGATAAAATACCATTATCGACCTGGTCTACATTTTGTGAAGGATGTTAGTAACATCTTTGCTAATTCAAATGTAAACAGAAACTAATTTTAAAAGTAATACAGGTTAACAGAAATGTGGATAAATCTGTTACTATTGAAAAGTAACTATATAATTAATTTTTACAAAAAAAAAAAAACTTTCAAATGAGATTATCATCATTTATGTGCATTAAAAATTAATTTTTTTTGATTACCGTTAATCTTGTGACGGAATTACTAAAATCTTCAGAATTAATAAATATTATAGTTTTGTTTTTTTTATTACCGTTAATCTTGTGACGGAATTACTAAAATCTTCAGAATTAATAAATATACATTATAGTTTTCATAATATAAGAATCAATCCTCTAATATTTGAATTATCTGTAATATTTTTTCATCAGATATTTTACGGAGGAACTGATAAGTGGATTGAAACTGATAATATAAGATTATTTTTGCATAATCAGTTAGTCAAGATCGATGAATCGATCATTCGACCCTTTCCATTACTGTATTTGATCAATTTCGAATCGCTTATATTATCGGGATCAGATAGACCAGGGGGCGGCAAACTACGATCCGCGGGCCAAGTCTGACCCGTCGCAATTATCTGTAATATTTTTTCATCAGATATTTTACGGAGGAACTGATAAGTGGATTGAAACAGTGATAATATAAGATTATTTTTGCATAATAAGTTAGTCAAGATCGATGAATCGATCATTCGACCCTTTCTATTACTGTAATTGATCAATTTCGAATCGCTTATATTATTGGGATCAGATAGACCAGGGGTCGGCAAACTACGGTCCGCGGGCCAAGTCTGACCCGTCGTTTCTTTTTGTACGTCCTACGAGCTAAGAATGGATTTTGCAATTTCAATTTTTTTTTTTTTTAATTTCAAAGTACCCTCTATAACGGCTGACAGCCGAATTGCGGAGTTTGTTTCTTTTTGTACGTCCTACGAGCTAAGAATGGATTTTGCAATTTCAATTTTTTTTTTTAAATTTCAAAGTACCCTCTAATAACGGCTGACAGCCGAATTGCGGATCGAGAAAGACCGCATGTGACGCGCCTGTATTTTCCCACTCGCACGCTCATTATGGCCTCTGCTGTTACTCCACGCAGTCGCAATTACAATTAGGCAGAGTTTAAAGCAGGGCTGTCCAACCCGCGACCCAGGGCTGTAATGAATGCGGCCCAACATAAAATCATAAACTTCCTTAAAACATTGATATTTTATGTACTTTATTTTTTTTTATTTTTTGAAATTTGTAATGAATGCGGCCCAACATAAAATCATAAACTTCCTTAAAACACTGAGATTTTATGTACTTTATTTTTTTTTTATTTTTTGAAATTCGCGCGGCGTTGTAATACTTTTTATCAAAAAATATTGTAACGCCGTAATATCAAATATCCCACTAATAAAGAAACAAAAATTGTTTCATCTTTATACTAAAAAATAATGAAGTTTTAATTGTTTAAATACCTATTTCCATTTTCTAAAATATTTCTTATTTCATTGATTAAAACTTCTTGATCTGCTGAATGATTAAAAAAAAAATTCTGAACAAAATGAAGTCAAAAATTATTATGCTACGATATTTTTGCTTATTTTACATGGTGATATCATATATTGTACATTATTTACTAACTTTTTTGCTTAACAACTATCATTAGAATAAGTATATTTTATGTGCGGCACGAGACAATTTTTTTCTTTAAATATGGCCCAAGAAAGCCAAAAGGCTGGACACTTCTGGTTTAAAGTATCACGTATATCGCTATTCTTCTCGTGATGTTTTATCGTGAATCTGTAATAGTTTTCTGTATCGTTCTCGTTTTATGACTCGGACATATCTATATCCAACTTGTCACTGTCGAAGCGAGGAAAAAAGTAGATACTTGTATTTTGCTTGTTATTTAAGTAGGCCTATCTACAGAAATATAGTGTGTGCCCCTTGGCCCGTGAAAACTAAAATATTTACTATTTAGCCCTTTACAGAAAAAGTTTGCCGACCCCTGAGCTGGACGATCGCTTATTATGCAGTAATAACGACTCGATTTCGATCATTTTTAGCACAAACGATCCTCTAGCGCAGGGGTGGCGAATCTTTTTAAAAGTGTATGCCAAAACCGATTAAATTTTTATAAAAACTACCTCTCACGTGCCGATCCGAATTTTAATTTAATTAAAAACAATATATCAACTCCAAGTTTTACGTGCCACTTTGGGCACGTGTACCATAAATTCGTCATCCCTGCTCTAGCAGATCTCAATGATATAAGCAGATTTCATTTAAATTTGATAATATTTGCATAACATATCATTTTGAGAAACAAACATCCTGCTGATATAATCGAATATCGATCATATGCAATACAATTGATTCCCTAGAATAATGGTCACCAAAGTGTGATGCGCGCACCCTAGGGATGCTTAAGAAATTTTCAAAGATGCGCATTTTTGGTCGTCATAATACATCTCTATTGTATGAGAAGCATGCTATCATTCTTTACAGATAAAAGGAGGTGCATACTATTTTTTTGTTTCTAATAAAGGGATGCGCGATTAAAAAAGCTTGGAAACCACTACCCTAAATGTTTCCAATATTATGTATATAATTTCATTCAGATTGGATAATATATATCGGAGATATTGCCCAAAAATAAGTGTAATATCAACACATATTGAACTAATAATATTGATCCAATATCGATCATTTTCAATAAGCATGGTCCTCTAGTATAATCTAAGAGCATATACAAGTTTACTAAAATCAGATAATAAATTATCTGATCTAGTGCGGTATTGTGCAAACATAATTCATATCATCCTTTTATTCCATTTAGAAATGGAAAGGGTCAAAAGACGGTTAAAATCAATTATATGTTTATAGAAAGTATTCTTTTCATTATTTATTCACGATCAACATAGTAATATAAATCTTAAAATTGTTAATAAAAAATCTTATAAATGCAAACAAAAAAATATGTACACAAAAACATAATTAGCATAATACAAGAAACGATTTTATTATGTAATATAATAAAATTACAAAATAAAAATTTTTTAACTTAAGTATTGCATTTTATTATTCAGATATGTCTAACACATCTTTCTCTCATAACACACATTTTCGTTGAATTGCATTCATTTAGATGCATTCAAGAAAAATCAATCGACTCTTATAGATAAGAAAATGGATTTTCGTTGCCATAGTAACAACACAGTTCTAAGAAAGACCAAAATGGGGAGATGTTAACAAAAGATTTTTCCAGAGGTTTCTTCCGAAGAAAAAAATTTATAAGATAGCATGCACTTATAAAATAGTAATCGATTAATATATAAGTTTTTAATTTTATTTATAATAATTCTGTTACAAAAATACAAATAAAATCTTATTTTTTTCACTTTCTATGATTTAAATATATCTTTCGAAACTTAAGAAAAATATAAATTCGTGAATTTTTTTAAAGCTTTAAATTTTGTTTTCCTATACTTATACGATGGAATAATTAATGCTAATAAAACACAAAAATGTAAGTTAAAGAAAGAAAATTCCATCTGCAGATGACTTCCATGAATATATCAATATTTATAAAAATGTTGTTTTTATCTCTAGCTAGAAAGGATAGGTTCCCATATTTATGTTATAGAAGCGAGACAACATCAAATTATTAGTTGGAAACGTTCCAGATATTCGGGGATTCAATCCATAGCCCATTTTATTGCAGATGAAAATTTTCTTAGCTTCATTGCATTAAGAAAAAGAAAGGATTTAAGAAACCAAGAAATATCATCTTCCCTTAAATTCCCAAAAAATAATTCTTTAAATTTCAATAAACAGAATATTAGTAATTTTTATTAATTTGGAATAAAAAATAATAATTATTATACAGATTATAATATGTTATTGTGTTAATAAACGAAACTCGTCATTATTGATATGTTAGCAATGATTATTTAACTTCAATTTATTTAAATATTGTGGTACATAAAATTGATTAACATAAACAAACTCCGATACTGTACTTTATATATACAGTATTATATATAGAATATTTGCTTAAATTCACTTAAATCTTAAAACGATAGCTGCATTTAAAATAATAAATATGATTATATAAAAATTATATAAATGATATTGATAAACTTCCGGTAAGCTCAGCCCCTACGAAGCGGGTGACAAACTTTTTGGAACGAACTGTACGTCGTGTATAAAAATGTTATATACACAACTTGAATGGTTTAATGAAAAATACGATATACATATGAGCGTACAGATGTTATGCCCAATGACAAGTTTTGTTCGGTTGAACATCTTTAAAAATCGAATATCAATTTTTCTTATAAGAATTTAAATAATAATTTTAAACTCGACAATGTTTTCTTTCTACAATATAATAATGAAAGTTTTTTTTTTATATCATAATTCTTTAATTATTAAGAACTACATATACTTTAGATTTAATTCAAACTCCGTCTTTAGGAAGAGTAAAGTTATTTAGTGAATTCTTTAAATGCTTGCATTTTATCAAACTTGTACTATGTACTATTTAAATTATTATAAATAATTTCTTTCAAATTTCAAACATTTTTGCAATCGAATAAAAAGTATATTCTCATTAAAATATTAATTAATTTACAATCAAAATTAATAAGTTCTACCTCATGATTATATTGTCAAATCTCGGTTCACGAACATAATTCGTTCCTGAAGGTCATTCGTAAACCGAAACTATTTCTCCATAGAATATAATGTAAAACGGATTAATCCGTTTCCTGGACAGATGATTGCTTGTTTAAACTTTTACAACAATATTTTGTGTGGAAGTTCTTAACATAAAATCAATGAAAACTATTAAATATATCACAAAAAAAAGATAAATGCAATTCTAAGTAAATCAAATATAGAAGAAAATTTAGTTTTACCTTATGGTGTAACTGTATGGAGGATATGTTGGAAGGTGGTGAGGAAGTGAAATTGGAATTGTTTGGAAGGGGAATTCTTTTTCTTTTTTTTCTCTCGGCACCACTCGACTCTGCTTTAGACCCACTAGGGCTCTGTCTCACAAAAAAGTTGTCCAGTGGTCATTTGTTTTTGTCTACGTTTTAAGATGTTTCTAAAGTGACACATGGCATTATCTTTGAAAATGTTTATGTTGACGGCTTGTCAGTTCGTAACGCTTTGAGTTCGAAAAATTTGTTCATAAACAAATTGTTTGTGATCTGAGGCGTTTGAAATCGAGATTTGACTGTATTTATACAAATTAGTCTAAAATATTTCCATTTGTAATTCTTAATACGTTTACAGAGTGTTATTCATGTTAATTATGCCTGTTAAAGAATTACAGTTCTATAAATTTGATTCCATTTCACATGCCTATCTACAATATTTTCCACCTTTTTTCTAGTCAGAGGCTGAACTTGGATTATTAACTTTCAGTTATTAGTCCAATATGTGTTGTTTGAAAGTTGCCACACATCAGATCTCTGTTCCACTAAAATCTTGAATTGTCAATTATCTAATATAATGCCCTTCAAATTAGACGAAAACGGATATATAATTTAAGTAAACTGTTTATAATTCTCATTCATTGAAACAGTTTTCATCAAAAATCGGATAATCCACCATATTCATTATTCTGGTTATGCCATTGTCTCAATCCTGCCTCAATGAAAGTTTATGGATACAGAATTATGGCATTGATCAATTAGTTAATACAATATAGTCATACCTCGCCTTATGTCATTAATTCGTTCCAAGACTAGCGATTTAATTCGAATAAACTCCTTAAAAAAAGGCCTATATACCTATAAATCTCCCCATAACGTCGCTAAAAACATTTTTAAGCTTTCAAATAATTTGATGAATTATTTGGGTATTATAATATTACATTCATTTTTATATGATTTTTTACTTTTCATAGGTTTTTAGGTAATTTTTTTTAAATTTTTATGAATTTTTAATATGCTCGTTAACTGATGTAAGATATATTACATTCATTTTTATATGATTTTTTACTTTTCATAGGTTTTTAGGTAATTTTTTTAAAATTTTTATGAATTTTTAATATGCTCGCTAAAGTTGCATAAACTTACGTAAAGACTGGGTCTTATAGGCGTAAAATGCGACGGTCAATACGCTGACGTAACGCATGGCGCACTAAACGCCAAGCGCACTAATGTTGTTCCTACCGAAAACTTACGATGCGATATAAATAAACGACGTCATTTAGCTATTGGCCAATTACTGTGACGTCATTCGAAGTTAGCTGATTCAACATGGATAATGAAACTCAAGAATTGTTTTATTTATCGATAGCTTCATTCATAAACTTACTGAATGTCTAGTTTTGCAGTCGCAAAATTCAAAATCTAAGAGAACTATGTAAATGCGTGATATATCTTTTCAGAAAACAAAGTTTCCACATTCAGCTCATACTCCGATTGGGAGAATGGTCAATGTACTTTTGTACGTGGCGCAGAAAGTTGAACAAAAGTCGAATTGTTTTATTTATCGATAGCTTCATTCATAAACTTACTGAATGTCTAGTTTTGCAGTCTCAAAATTCAAAATCTAAGAGAACTATGTAAATGCGTGATATATTTTTTCAGAAAACAAAGTTTCCACATTCAGCTCATACTCCGATTGGGCGAATGGTCAATGTACTTTTGTACGTGGCGCAGAAAGTTGAACAAAAGTGAACTTCGAAGCAAACACGTAGTGTTTAGTCATATAGCGGAAGTGACATCATCAGCATCGATTCACCAGCGTATTTACATTACATTTTACTCTTGAGATGCAGCGTTTAGTAGAATTTTATTTTTTCCTATCACTATTAACAAATAAACCGACGTAAAGTCGAAAATAACGTAAATCTAAGACTTAATACTTTAGCGACCAACTAGTGCACTGAAAGAAGATATTGTAACTTTTTCAGTGTACTGGTTGTTGCGCTCAATTCGGATAACCGCCGTTCCGTTAATCGACGCTTTACCATATTCTTGTATGAAATACCATGTATATGATGTATTGCAGGTATAAAATATAGTGCATCACAGGCAGGACTGTCTCTTTAAACCAAAAAGCGAAGCGAATGCTTGCAGAGAGATTTTTTCCAGAGAAATCGATAAAAAATTCATAGGGTGACCAAAAATTTGCCTTTTTTGTAGTAACAGGAGCAGATCCTGTTCATATATTGTATGTAAATCTCATCTTGGCTGATTTCTTCGATCTTCCAAAAATGCCTAATTATATAATAAACTGAAATATATTAGATCTTTTAACCGATGATGAAAATCCGACATGTCTAGTTTCAAACATGATGGTGATTTAATCTTTGAATTGAGTATATCACCATATTGTCTGTGGAATTTTGAATTATTTCATATAAAAAACATTATTTAAACACATCTCAAAATGTCTTCCAAATCCGTGCCTATTCAAATTTTGTTTATTATTTAAAATTTTTAAGTTTTTATTTTGTCATATTCTTATGAAATTATCTAAACCTCTACAGGATTTTGCCAATTAATTTATGTAAATAAATAAATAAATAAATAAAATAATACATAGTTTAGTAACAACTTCAGTTTTTTTTCGACACCAAATCAAAAACCATATTATGTGGCATTACCATCGATTACTTGTGATGTAACGCCATCTGTTAACAGTATTATTTACGAATTTGTGCCAATAAAAATGTTTACTAGTAATATATTTATATTAACAAAATCAAAGATATCAGAATATTTTATTTTAAAAAATTAAAAAGAAGAAAGATAATTTTTTTGTTTTTAATATTTGATCTGAAAATAAAATGTAATAATCCTTTATTAAGAGCACTAGTGTTCGAAAGATTTTTAATTTCGATACTTCATCCTAAAAGATGATTAAAGTCGTTCTAGTTTATAATATAACTAAATAATAAGAAAATGTTTTCTTTCAAAAAAATATTAATTTTTCTATTCTTATTATCTTTTGAGCATTTTCTTTCTTTTTCCTTTTAATTTATTAATTTTCTTATTACCAGTTTCGTATTTGAACTGCAAGTCAATTTCAAAGAATCTAAATTTAATTTTAATCATAGCTTTCTAATAATGTACTTTATATTTAAATAATTCTATTATTATGCAAGAAATTCGAAATCGACCATCATTTATCTATTATTCAAAAGTAATGTTTTTGACGCTTTCAGTTGCTCAAATGGCATTTTTCTATATTTTATATATAAAAGATATTGTATGATTGGAGAAAAAAATAATTCTGAAAAAAATCTATCCATTATAAAATAAAAAATTTATATATACTACTGTATATAAAAAATAATTTCTTAATTTATAATAATAATACTTTTAATCAGAAACATACTGTATTTGGTTATTTCGCAACAAATATTGAATAAAGCATGAAATATAACTATATTGTAAATATATTTTTTCAAATATTTAAAATGCATGAAAGAATAATATTTATTAAAATTCAAAATTTCTGAATGTTTAAAAATTGTTGCGAGTTTATTTATTTTCATATTATAAAGAGCATGCGTCAGTACTTATCCGAAAATTCCACTTCCTCATTACCTCACTCCTACATGAAAGTAAAACTTACTCATCCGACATGAAAATAAATCGTCATCAATCAGTGAACTAAAAATATATCTGATATTGACTCTTTTCGATCTATAAATGCAATTTCATAGAAACACCAAATGTAAATGTCTTTCCTTTAGTTTCATCTACATTTTGATCCCATAAAATTTTGTTCATAAAATATTTACAGGATTGCAAATAATAAACACTCAGATATTACTCATTTGATGTTTACTGTAACATAAAACTGCAAAAGCAATATGATAACAATTTACATTCATTCATAAATACTTGTAACGATATTTTTGTCAATTTTTTTATGACTGATGTATGGAAAAATCTCCTGCTATACATTTACGTATAAATGTGATCCTAACAATGAAAGAAAGCAGTAAATTCAATAATAATTTAGAGATGTAACAGTATATCTTATGAGTAATTCGATTAAATTGAATGAATAAATATTATAATTATCATTTTAATTATAAAAATTATATTTTAATCTCACTTTTATTAAAATAATTTTTTTAAGATTTCTCTCTCTCTTAAACTCCCGAGTCTATTTAATGCCTGTTAAAACAGACATGAAAAGAGCAAAGTGGATAAAAGAATAACAATTTACGTTTATAGAATAAATTATTATTAAACGTGTCAAGAATGAATTTTTTATTAGTGTTAATGTTAATTTTGGGGATCAGTATTCTCGTTACCTTTTGTCGTTGATGCGTAGCGAATTTCAAGCACGATCGAGCCCATTTGAAACTAAACAGAACCGCCAAGATCTCCAAAGTAGACAGACATTGCAAGAGAATAAGGAAATCTAATGATTAACACGTGCTGAGAATAATATTAATGCTTTTTTCTTATTTAATTGGGCAGTTATTAATGTGATACTAGGCAGAAATAAAACTTCAACTACTTAAATTGAAAAAAAAATTTGAGAAAATATAAACTAATTTACATTATATTTATTTAAGCTATATTTGAAACCAATAAAAGATTATGTAATTTGAAGCAATAATGCAACTATGAAATTTTAGAAAAAAAATAACTATTTTTTGATCAATCAAGAAAAATGTTTTTCTGTACATAAATCTATTTTTATCACATGTTTTGAGTAATTTTGATATAAAAACATCGAATATGATCTATATAAAATATCACAAATATTTTTAGCTATGTAACAAAATTTCTGATATAATAAATCAATTGTTATATTGTAAAATAAGGTTAATTTAAATGATATGGTAATATTCTTAAAAAAATTATATTTGTGTTCAGCTGATTTTAAAGGTTAATGGAATTTTACTAACTATTGTATATAAATCGTTTATTGACGATGTTCTATATTTTAACTATTCAGAAAGTAACTTAATTCTTCGAAATATCTGTTCACCATAGGTCTATTGTTTCAACTGATAGAGGTCAAAGTTGAGTCACGAAGAAAGCAGGTGGAAGTACAGACTTGTGAGAACTCAATAAGAAAATCGATTTTCAGAAAATTATAAATTTATAAATTATAGTATTCAGACAGTGTCAAGAAGCTGGCTGAGAGTTTTCTGACTTTATACATAGGACGATTACCTTTCTGTCTACAGGGCGTGGCTTTTTACTATTGTGACAAACGACTCTCGATCTGAAGGTTTACGGTTATGATTATTTGATGGTCCACGCTATGACCTAATTTCTTTGTTTGTATCTTAGTTATGAATTCGATTCGTCCTAGTTCCTATCCGTGCAACACGCGAAATAGCAAAAGCTAATTTTATATAAAAATAATTAGATAATCTTTCATTATCAGTAGCAATTCTTTATATAAAAATCCATTTACTGTATATACATAATTCAATTTATTATTTTTTGAGATATCTTTAGCAAATATATAATACGTAAAATTATAATGTACTGTATTTGAAAATGTGTTAAGTGGCAAGTATTGAGTTCATATTATCGGATCAGTGATATAGTTTTACTCAATTTTACTACTACAACAGTACTATCTGGTGTGAAATTTCTACGCTAGAATACTGTTACTATATATCCGATAGAATTATAACTATATGTATATATATATATATATATACAATGCTGCTTAAAATCTAACATTAAATAACGCGAATAAAATGAAGAATTAGAAAATTTTATTTCTATTTTAACTATTCTTACTATATTCAAAAATTATAAAATATAATAAATATAATTGAATTTTATTAATTTTACATTCTTATACCTGTTCAGAAACAACTTTCTTCATTATTTGCACTTAATGTAATGAATCCATTTATAATGCAAATATAACAGCTCACGTTTGTTCATTTTATTTATTAAATTCATATTTTAGATTCTAGTGTCTAGACGGTTTGAAAACTGCGTGACCAATATTTTTTTTTATTTTCTACTGTAATACATAAAATATAAATTGCATATACCGCATAAAAATGTTCAAAAATCAATCTTTCCTGATTTAGAATACTCTAGTGTCTATACTTTGTCTCCTTGGTATGTCTGACTTGTGAATGTTAAATTGATGGAAGCACTCGAGCATTTCTCACTTGGACTAAATCGTCTTACTTCATCTTTGTCACGTATTCACTAAAATCATTTTCACTGACGTCAGACAAAAAACATGAATTGTAGCAGAAAAGGAATTTTCAATTTTTGATATATTTTAGAGATTTTTCGAAAGTATTGCAATACTACGTACACTAATATTTGTTGTGTATTCTTTCTTAAAAAAATCCTATATAAAAATTATAACATTTTATTGTACCGGTAATTTTTCAGGTTAAATCTTTCTACTCTGACAATAGACTAACCCAATGGAGCGGGTCGTTTCTTATCGTCTTATTACATACACATCGTCTACACACTGTCGCCGCACTAATATAAACATCCATTCTTTAGTAAAATTATAAGTAAATATCATCATTGATAAATAATACATAACAATACTGTATTCGGCAACACTAGCGTGATGAGAATCAGTTACCTATCGTCGTGAATCTGGCAAGTATGCGTCTGTTTAATTAAGAGTCTACCGTTACTGTACCTAGCGATATTCATTTGCGATTCATTCGATTTTATTTAAAATTTTTAAATCTTTGCCAATATGTCAATAAGGAGTTACACTTTCAAGTAAAATTGTTTTGCTGGATAAAATTAAAAGCCAGCCATTTAATATATAAAATTGCTTGCTGGATAAAATTAAAAACCAGCCATTTAATACAAGCCATTGTAGACTTGCTTTGCTGGATAAAATTAAAAGCCAGCCATTTAATATAAGCCATCGTGGACTCCTGATTTAACTGGTATACTAATATTTACCATAGCGCGTTTTCTACAAAAGAAAATCAGCTGCGTGAGGAGTGGGAATTACAGGAATTAATTCCGGGAACATCCAAAAGAAAGCGTGATGAAAAGGATCCAGAAGTCGAAGAAGCATTAGATCAATCGTTTTCTATAGTTAGCGGGTGAGGCGTGAATATCAGCGGCCCAGTGTTGAAGACGAAGTCAGAGGAGATCGGTAAAAAGCTAATAAGTAGGTACCTATTTTAATAAAGCATTAAAATAGGCACCTAATTATTATTTTTTACCTATTATTTATTTACTTACGAATTACATATTTTATTTTAAAATTTATTATTACTTCGTTTAATTATGACAGCCGCTTAATTGGGCCAAAATGGCATAGTCCCAACGTGTCCTAATTAAGCGGAATCCACTGTAAATAGAATTTTGTATACAATATCACTTTGTTATTTTAATTTGATTCATTATATACCCTTGTCCCATTTTTACGATTCACATATTTTTTAAATAATTTTTTGGGCGTAGGATATTTTTTGCTGCCAATCTGATTGTTTCATAGATATGGATTGTTTACATCAACGATGGTTTCCATTGAAAACAAAGCACTTGGATTTTTAGTTTCATATTTTATCACTAGGGGTTACAGTACTGCAGATATCTATCATTTTTCTGTTTTTAAAAGAATTTGTTAGAGGCAAAAATTTGTAATGATTACTGTATTGATTTTTGCAATAATATAATATGGAAACTGAAGGAAATGGATAATTTTATTTTAAAAAAGAGTAAAATAATACGTTCGCTTTTAATATGTCACGTTAATTAATACGTTTGGAAATACTATGCGCCAGTGTGCTCTCAGAAAAATTAGTTTAAAAATTAGCAATTAAAAAAATCTAAGAAATGACGAATGATGTTTAAATAAAACTGCAATTCAAAAATACACAAAATTGTGTTATATATATTTTTGAATATGATTGATTTATACCAATTATATTCCATACAATCATAACCAATCTAGATATTTTGGGATTATCCCGTCGACCATTTTCGCCAAACACGAAATTGAAGATTCGCCGCCCAGTCGGTGGGCGGCGAATCTTCAATTCTCTAATTTATAGCTTATTTGGAGTGAATATTTAACACAACAGAATTTCGCTGCCCACCGACTAATGTATAAAATTCGAATAGACAATTCCGTTGTTAAAGAACCACGTGATCTAAAACTATCTGAGAGGTCGACGGGATAATCCCAAAGTACCCCAATCTATTATATAAATAATAATTACATGAAATCAGTGAACAAATAGATATTAGTAAGAGGAGGTTCAGTTGCTCTCTTGCATGTCCCTGGCTGAGTCACTGCTATATATACTAACTTAGGTATGTAGTAAACATATTAAAATATAAAAATTTTTAATATGTAAGTATTTTTCATATAAATTTGTTAAGTACACAAATTTAAGTTATTAGTCATTACTATTTTATAAAATACAAATTAAAATAAATAAAGGAGCCAAAACATAATTTATAATTTGAATATTAAAAATGTAAATTATATAAACATGTGTAATTATTAAAAGTTACAATAATAATCTATTTAATT
>AYEL01085406.1:0-15119 GCA_000484575.1 Olivierus martensii | reverse complement strand
ATTTTTTTCCTCTGCAATAAAAATCTTAAAGAAAAATAATACATCTTAACGTCATTTTTTTACTGCTTTCACGAATTTTATTTGTCAACATAATGTATATACTGTTCTTAAGTTATATGTTTTGGCCATGTCCGGCGGTCCACTTGCTGCGTGCTAACGCAAGACTACCAGAAAAGTATTTTAAAAAATATATATGGTGTATTCAAATGAAATTCGTTCGAAAAGCGCCATGTGTCCATTTTTTTATTATTAACTTTAAATTATTTTAATTATTAACTTTTTAAATATTTTTTTCCTCTGCAATAAAAATCTTAAAGAAAAATAATGCATCTTAACGTCATTTTTTTACTGCTTTCACGAATTTTATTTGTCAACATAATGTATATACTGTTCTTAAGTTATATGTTTTGGGCGTTCAACCATGTCCGGCGGTCCACTTGCTGCGTGCTAACGTAAGACTACCAGAAAAGTATTTTTAAATATATATATGGTGTATTCAAATGAAATTCGTTCGAAAAGCGCCACGTGTCCAGTTTTGGAAAGTGGATGTTAAAGTGAAGCTATATGTGTCGCGCATGCACAGTGCTCTTAAATTTGAATTTGCTCATTTTTAAATGCGTGACGTTGAAAATGATGAAAATTTTGTTATGATTGAAAATCAGTCCAAGCAGGATATGCAAGCTATTATTCAGTTTTTAAAGACAGAGGGATGTAAGCCAGTAGTGCTAATGGCTGACTGATCATCACAAGGAATAGCGGATGGACTTCAGCTAGCAACATTTGATGCGCTATTGCAATGAAGACGAACAGTTCCTGCGGTGCATACTGGTGAAACATCACTATTCGTTGCAGGAACTGTTCGCCCTCATTGCAATAGCGCATCAAATGCTGCTAGCTAAAGTCCATTCGCTATTCCTTGTGGTGATCAACCAGCATGCGGGTCAGCCACTAGCACCATTGACTTACATCCCTCAGCCTTTAAAACCTGAATTATAGCTTGCATATCTTGCTTGGATGGAAATTCAATCATAATAGCCATTTTCAACGTTACGTCACGCATTTAAAAATGAAGCTAATTCACAATTTAAGAGCACTGCGCATGCGCGACACATATAGCTTCATTTTAGAATCTACGTTCCAAAACTGAAATGTCAACTCATAACAAGGCGCGTTTCGAACGGGTTTCAGTTGAACACTTATATAGTATAATAGCGCGAAATAGAGGATAGCAATTCCTGCTCCATCAATCGGTTAAGTGGGAAGCTCAATTTTTCAATGAGCACGCACAAGTAGCGCTGCAAAGTTTTAGCTTACTTTCTAGTGTTTATTAACTTTATATAGTATAATAGCGCGAAATAGAGGATAGCAATTCCTGCTCCATCAATCGGTTAAATGGGAAGCTCAATTTCTCAATGAGCACGCACAAGTAGCGCTGCAAAGTTTTAGCTTACTTTAGCTTATAGCCTATGAACTTAAAGTTTTCTATCGGGAGTTTTCTCTTCGCTTTCAAAAAATGGGAAGCTAATACATATAGAATACTATTGTCGGTGACGGAAGTAACTGAGAATTATCATTAATAATTCCTTTTAATAATAATATATTATAATGATAATATATTATAACAATTATTTTAATTACATTATAAGCATTTAAGTGTAGTTTGACCAGAATAGAATGATTGATTAATATGTGACAATATTGTGATTGGGAGCTGTATTTTGAGAATTAAGTTAAAGTGAAGACTTTAACGGATTTTTGATTCCTTTGACCAGAATAGAATGATTGATTAATATGTGACAATATTGTGATTGGGAGCTGTATTTTAAGAATTAAGTTAAAGTGAAGACTTTAACGGATTTTTGATACTTCTCTTTAATTTATATGATTATAAAATATTTTGTTATATTTCTGAACAAATTAAATTAAAATTTTTTTTCTAAACAATTTCCATGATGGTCCTGAATTCTTCGAATTATCTTCGTTTCAATAGATAATTAATCCCTAATAATTAATTCCTAATTCTAATTCTTTCTGTTATTATTGTGCATACTAACTGACTGGTCATTCTATTTTATTCAGACTTTATACTGATTGCTAGTAAACATCGTTAAAATAGAAAGAACTAAACGATATTTCCATGTTCGTTATTAATAATTTAATTGAAAGACGATGGCATCACGTGTGATGATTTTTCTAAGGGAAAGTTTTAAGCATACATATTATAGATGATTGAAAGATGGAGTTCAGTTCCTCCTGAAAAGGAGGAATTGAATCCCGTCTCCATCTATTGAATACCACGCGGTCGATGTTTATCATTTGAAGGTTTCTGCTGCCACATCTCCAGATTTTATTCTAAGGGATTCTGGCCTATAGAATAAAATCTGGAGAAGTGAGACTCGCAATTTTCAAATTATTCAACTTTGTTAATTCCATCATGGTCAGTCTGAAATAGCTATTGCCAAAAAATATCCATTGTAAGATTCTGTGGCATAATTGAAAAACTATCAATGATTTTAATAAATTATTAATTTCACATACATTTATTTATTAGTTCTTGTATAATTGAAAAACTATCAATGATTTTAATAAATTATTAATTTCACATACATTTATTTATTAAAAAATTAATATGTTTAATTACAAGAACCAGCAAGACGTAGCCCATCCAGTTTTACAATGCATCCCGCGATCTAATTTCAAAATAAGAAATAAAACATTAAAATTATTAAAGATTTGTTATATAAGTGTTGTTGCTGTTTTAATTTTTATTGTTTTGATTTGGTGCAATAATAATATAATGAAATAAAATATAATGTCATCAATAATAACACAATAAGTAAATAATAATTATAATATATAATTATTATTTACTTATTGTCTTATTGTTGATGACATTATACTGTATTATTATTATTATTATTATTGAAAAGATATAAAATACAGGAATTATATAAATATAATAGCAAGGGTAAGGGACATTTTGAATCATGAGCCAAATTAAATAATGAAAAAAAATATTTCATTATTTAATTTGGCTCAGGTTTCAATATGTTGCTTACTTTGCTCTATTATATTTACACAATTCCTGTATTTTATATCTTTTCAATAAATAAAGAAAACAGTAATATTGTATAAATCTCGAAATAGCAAGGGTAAGGGACATTTTGAATCATGAGCCAAATTAAATAATGAAAAAAAATATATATATATTTCATTATTTAATTTGGCTCACGTTTCAATATGTTGCTTATAAATAAAGAAAACAGTAATATTGTATAAATCTTCATTTCTTAATCAAACGAGAAATTAACTCAGCACAGTGACAAATATATACTGTATATATAGTATTAAATTAAGAAAATAATTAAGTTAGTCCCCCCTTTTTTTGCCTAATTTACTATATTTATCACGATAGTAGTAGAAAAAATTATTTAAATAAAAACAAATTTTATCTAGATAATTGTTCTTTTTATCAATCGAAGTCTTTTTATTTAATTAAAGTTAAAATTTATAACTTATATTGCATAATAAAATAACTAAATACATCTTGGAACCCTGTAAAAATTTCTATAGAAATAAGCTATTTATTCTTTCTAACGATTTTCTCTTCTCTGTAAAATGATATCCGGTTAACCTTGAATATAACAATGTAATACACCTCATAAATTGAATCGTTGCCAGTTATTTCCGTTTTGAAGTTTAAACATTTTGTAATAATCCTTGACATTTCTCTTTTCGACCGTGTATCTTTTCTTATTTTTCTTTTTCATAAGTTATCATTATCTTAAAAAAAATAATAATAATGAAATAATTAGGAGGAATTTTTATCTCGATAGCGTAAATTTTATTTAAATTTATTACATAATAACAAAAATTATCCATAAAATAAAACTAGATTAAAAATCCAAAATAAAATGAAGATTTTAAAGTATGGTACAATACTGTATATCATATTTTGAACTTAAAAAGTATTCATCACATACAGTTTTCGAAGAGGCTGTTATGACTGTTCAAGTAAAGATTATTTCTCCTAATTCACACTTTCATTCATTCACATTTAGCGTTTACTCATTCACATTTTTCACTTTTTAGTGGTAGGCCAAAATATTCAGTTTTTTTATCGTTAGTTAAAATTTTATATTCATGGGACCAGTCTTTTGAAAATTAATTTGAAATTAATTACTGGAAAGTTTGCTCCTAGTTGCCGGAAGGTCAGGTTTCATGCATATATAATTTTCACGAACCACAGCAAAACAGGATTTTGACCAGTCTGTAATTGATTTTAAATGGAAAGCTACTCATTCACACACAGTATTCAAAGAAATCGTTATCTGACAGTTCATTAAGTAAAGACCATTTCTTCTCCCTCATAATCAGTTACCCAATATCTTCAGTCGTGCTTTCGTGAAAATTATATATGTATCCGACACCCGGCAACTAGGAGCAAATCTTCCAGCAATTAACTCGCAATTTTAGACTAGATTGAATACAGAATTTTAACGAAGATTTAAAAAAATGGATATTTTATCATGATAGGAAGAAGTGAAATGTGAATGAGTAAATGTGAAATGTGACGAGTGTGAATGAAGAGAATAGTCTTTATTCAATGAATTATCAGATAACGATCTCTTGAAAACTATATGTGAATGAATACTTTTAATTCCATCTTCAGAACATTCATTTTCGGTATAATTATAATAGAATATCGACACAAACAAATTTAAATTCAAATAATTAAAGAAGTGTATGATACAAATAAAGATTAGTAAGATAAAAACAATATTTAAATAATAGTTAATGCTTATAGTAAACAATACAGAAAAGCATACAAAACATGCATCCTGTTATCAATATATTAAACCTCTTAAAGATTTTTAATTAATGATTCCGAGGCAGATGACAAGAAATTAGCTACATTAATATTGATATCACAGGAACTGATATTTTGCAAACACAATACTGTATTGTATTTGAAAAATTCTATTTACAAATATTTTTATATTATAAATTTAATTATTATTATTATCATTATTATATCATTTTTATAATAATTCAGTGTTATCCCTGTTATTAATATTTCTGCTATTCTAATTACAGTAATTATCATTTCTACTACAGAAATTTTATTTATCTGACATCGCATTCTTAAGCCATCTTTTAATTTCCTATTAATTTGCCATGCATGAATTAGATTCCATGCCAATAATGGAATCTAATTCGTATATGTTCGATAACATGAGTGCATGAATAAGTCAGTAATATTTGTACCCAGTACCGTTATGGTTTATAGCAGGGGGGGTCTTAATGTTTTGATGACTCCAGATTCCCAATGGATTGTCTAATATGGTCCCATACCCCTTTCACTAGACTGTCGAAATAATTATCTCCATTCCTTATATTAGTTGCCAGCATGACTTCCAAATATATTTCAAATAAAATAAATACCAGTATCCAGAGATCGAGTTCCATATCCCAATATTTGATACCCATATCCCCAAGGGGTATGAATACCCCCGGTTAAGAACCCTTGGTTTATAGATTTCAAATTTTTCACAAAAGTCACTTTTAAGATCATATGAAAAAGTAAAAAATTTCATGACTGAAAAATATATATTTTAAAAATCTCAAATCAAAAAATTGGAAATTTTTCTGTTGATAGATGGCGCGATATGATTATGCAATTCCATCCTTTTAAATATTGCATTTTATTATTAAACTGCATATCCAAATTATTAATTTATTATTAATATAAAATAATAAAAAATATATTATTTTATATAAAAAATTTTTATATAAAATAATATTTTTACAATTAAAAATGCTTAAGAAAGGATAAAATACATAAATCAAAAGTTTAAAGTCTTTGTTAAAATACTTTGCATGCGAAATATCCTTTTCAAAAAGTTGAGACATAGGAATGGATTTGGTTATTATGAATTTTTGTGAATAATTTTTTAAAATCTAAAATTTCGACTCTGGTACGAAAGCTACTCCTAGCCGTACGAAATTTTGGAATTTGATTCTAAGTACTCTACTTTCTGGATCATTGGATTTTTATTTGGACATAATGAACAAAAATTTGATAATTTAATTTTTTCCCTAACACTGTATGGTTATAAAGGTCGAATGGAAAAAAAGATTGTTATTTTTTCAATACATTTTGATTTATATCTTCTCAAAAAATAAAATAAGCCATCAACCAAAAAAATCTGGCGATCTTTTAATCCATAATGACTAATAAACTGAGCACGTTATCATCTCAAATTACAAAAATTAATTCAATCGAAAATTATATATTTTGATAAATATTATGTTTTGCTGATTATTATGTTTTCCATTATGTTTTAATTGATATAATATTATTTCATGGTTATTTGACGATTATTTACGTTCTGAGATCGAAAAAATCTAATTACTGCCACATCTAAATTTCATGGACACCGTTTCTAGAACTTTCCAATGGTCCTGGGAAATTTATTGTTCTATGCTCATTATAAAAATCATTCCGATACAGTTTTACATTGTCGTCATAGGAAGAAAGTAGGACTAAATGAAAGATGACGACGAACAGGAAAAACTGCACTTCTGGTTCAGGATTCGAGAAAATGAATGATGAAATTAAAGTATTTCTCCACATTTTGTGCCTAAACCAGTGCAAGCCGCCATTTTTAAAAGTTGTCTTGAAAGCTGCATCGTTGGAAAGCCGAAATAGTTTTTTTGGAATAAATCTTTAACACACCGGAACTGTCGATTCGTATTTTAATCATCAGTCGGCGGGGGCAAATCTTACTTTAATGTATAGTTTTTTTTCCAAAAGTTGAAATTGAACAATAGTTGTGTCAAAAATTCATTCCAGAAATACGATTAGAGAATTACGATTCATTCTAAAAACTATCTCAGCTTTCAAGAACTCTTTTCAAAATGACGGCACGCATCGATCTAGGTCAGTGTTTCCCAAAGTGGTCTATATGACCCCCAGGGGTCGACGATGACCTGCAAAGGGTCCATGTCAACGGTCCCAAAGTGGTCTATATCGACCCCCCAGGGGTTGACGATGATCTGCAAGGGGTCCATGTCAACAAAAAAAAACACATTTGAAGTTGATGAATTTGCAAAAATTCAATATTAGCTAAGCAGGGGGTCTACCCAAACCCGAAAAACATGGCAAGTGGTCTACGAGACAAAAAAGTTTGGGAACCACTGATCTAGGTATTGTGTGGGGGAAACACTTTAATTTTATCGTTCATTTTCTCGATAGCTGCACCAAATATAAGTGCAATCTTTTTGGAAAGTTTTTCCTACTCGTCGTCATCTTTCAATCGGTTCTACTTTCGTTCCTTTGGCGATAATGTAAAATTGCACACTTTTACATGCTATTGACATTTTAACTTGTCCTGTAACGGATATCTGCGATTCTTAGGATGTTTTTTTTTTTGTCAATAGATGACGATACTTTCCATTCAGCAAGAGCATTAAATGAAAGATGGAGATCGAGAACTGACCTCGAACCACATGATAAATTTTTCCGAGGGTTAGTACCCGAGACTCGAACCTGTACCTTCAGGCTAGAAATCTGAAGCGGATCCAGGCGTTGATGCATTCTCAGATGAAAAAGCAAACAAAAATAAAAGTGTTATCAGATTGGCCGCATGGAAACATTCGGCTTTCCACTCTGGAGGATCGAGGTTTGATTTTCGGATCCCACCTGTTGAAAATGTTTATCATGGAGTCCGGACCCGACCCGTCGATTCCCGTCTCCACAATCCGGCTGACCCTTCCGCGGGGGTGGACAGCCTTTGGAAAAGCTTGTTTCGCCCTGTCAGTTAGTATTCTTACAGAATGGAAACTAGCGTCATCTGTTGACAAAAAACTGCCATTATTGGCAAAGTCGCATATCGAAATAAATATAATTATTTGAAATTCCAAGTAAAAATGAATTTTTCGTATAATGAAATATACAGTTATGAATATAGCGCAGGGGGTAGATTTCATTTCACTAAAGCTTAGCGCCCACATGCAATTATCAGTCAGTCAACTGTTTAATTTGCAAGAGTGAGAACAAATGACTCCTATGTAGTGATGGGAGTTTCAATGAATCAATTCATTTGATTCGATCATTTGATTCATTTGAATCGAAGAATCGTTTGAATCAAATGAATCATTTGAATCGAAGAATTGTTTGAATCAAATGAATCGAAGAATTGTTTGACTGGATGAATCGTTTCTACTTGAAGGGGAGGGATGTAGTAGTAGATTTGTGATGATAAATAATGTAGAGAGGGTGGGATCATGCAAATTGTGACATCACATTATACATTTTTACATACAGTATCTATTAATAATATTTTTTTGAATAAAATGCAAAATGTTTAGGCTTAATTTTGGATATGTTAAAATATTAGTTTTTTATATTATTTCGCCATATAATTTATGGAGAGGGCAGAGACAGTAGTTCATGGATATGTTAAAATATTAGTTTTTTATATTATTTCGCCATATAATTTAAGGAGAGGGCAGAGACAGTAGTTCCATACACTCGTATATAAATAAAAAAACAATATATCGGAAGTTGAAATGAATCAAAATGTGATCGATTTGTTTTCACCAAATGAATCTGATTCATTTGATTCACTTAGTGATTTAATCATTCTGATCGAATCACTCATGAACGACCCATCACTACTCCTATGAGACTGTGTTCACTAGCAACTCTTTTGTTGACGGACTAAACAATAGGAGTCTTTTGTTCTCACTCTTGCAATTAAATAGTTGACCGACTGATAATTACATGTGGGCGCGAGACCTAAATGTCAGAATATAACCAAAATTCGATATGTAACACATAGACAAGTGACGCCGACGTGTGGGATAAGGTGAATTGATTTGGATACTTATTTAAATAAATAAAAATCGTTATTTAATAATATGAAGTATAAAATATAAATAAAGATTACAACATAGATAAATTAATAAATCTTAACGATTTATTAATTTAAACTAAATAATATGCAGAAGATGGCTTAGCCATCATGAGATCGGTAGATGACAGATTTGATCATTTAGGAGAGCTATTAGAACTGAATCGTGTGAACATACCTGGGAGAACGAATATTATCATCATCTTTTTTCATTTCCATCTCCATTTGACTTCATCGTTCATATTCTCGCTTCTCCGTCGGGATGCTACCCAGAAGGAGCGAGATAAACATCCTTCTACTTCTTGCTTACATCTTATAGTCCTGTTGATTAATCTCCTTTTCTTCCTTTGTTCTTCTAAATCAGGAAAAGTAATATTTATATTTTTAAAGGAGAAAGTTTGACGACATCACCTCCCACGCCTCAACAAGGAACTATGTTATAATAAGATATTCCTCGTCAGCGGATATCGGTATTTATATATATTTTAAGCTCTCCTTTTTCTTCTTTCGGATATCATAAGTTTTCATGAATAATAAAAGAAGTTACAATTAAAAGAGATATCTATACGATCTCGTTCTAGTTTCCTTTAAAATATTAATTTCAATAATTATAAAATTTTATCAATTAAAAAAACCAATTGTATAGTTAAGACCTCGCTGGTTTCCAAACAGTATTTAAAATTGAAAAAATCATAGATAGAAACAAAATATTGTTTAATTCTATTTAAAATAGATAATATTAGACTTTAATCGTTCATTTTTTATTTTATTATTACTGCTAATTAGACAAAAAATAGCGAAATACAGTACAGTACTAACAAACGGTCGTCAGCCATGTAAATGGGCGTAGTAATCTTCAGGCAATTTCTCACCATTCGTTTCCTGCTAAATTTATCTCCGGCTATTTGCTTCTTCTATTGATGAAAAACAAAAAAAAAAAAATATTTTTATCCAATTAAAATAAACCAGCGAAGATTATGGTTGTTTTCTAATTTGTAGAAGGCATCATATTTTCTCAGTACTGTACTTGTTTTATTTGCTTATAAATTAAATATTTCTATAATACTTTTATGATTTTTTATACTTATAACTTATTAATAAATTTTGCTGATTTTGATTAACAAAATACTATTTTATTTGTACTGTATATCATGAAATATAAAAATTATATATATATATTTTTTCAAGATCATAGGAGTTATTACAGCAGGAGTATGCATTTGGTTGATAGCTGTTCCAGTGGAACTACAATATGGAATAACAGCCAATACTGGAAATTCTCCTAAAGTTGGCCTTGCTGCAGCTGTTATCATGATCTTGATTGGAATTTGTTCATGTTTTATAGATGTAGAAAAGCGATTCCCTTATGTAAGTACAGTATTAATAATTAAACCATTTCTTAAATAAGCAAAATTAAAATATTGCCTATTTTAGAATTCATTTTTATGAATTAAATTTTTTCGAATATAAATATCTGAGAGATTTAATTTTTTAAGTTTTCAATTTCTATTTTGCTTTCTTGTATTTTTGATTCATGAAGGCAGCCCCATGGCTGAGTGTCTAGTGGAGTTAACAGTTAGACACAAAGAAACCCAGATAACATCGATATATAAAGATTACTGGACTTTTTACAAAAAATACGTAGATGACATTCTATTGAAAGTGCTTAAATCATTCACATATCGTAGCAATTTTCACATCCCATGAAGGCAGCCCCATGGCTGAGTGTCTAGTGGAGTTAACAGTTAGACACAAAGAAACCATATAACATCGATATATAAAGATTACTGAACTTTTTACAAAAAATACGTAGATGACATTCTATTGAAAGCGCTTAAATCATTCACATATCGTAGCAATTTTCACATTTTTCATAACTGATCTTCGACTTGTTCTTAACTTATTAAAAACGGCATTTTAAAGCATTTAATGCATTTCAACTTTTTTAAAAATCGGTGAACTTCATGGTTCTATTAAAAACATATTAATTTTAAAAGTCAAAGTTAAAAAAAATTATTTTTATAACCAAAAATAATTAATACCATCTAGAAAAATCTTTAATTTTGAAAGAATTCTTATGACTGCACTTGAAGGTAAGATTATCTCAGGGCTCTTTTACAGGGCACTGACATCATAGAAAACATTTTCACTTAATTGGAATTGCTGGTAATCTCAATTGTAGAAAATGTCAATGAGGAGATGAAACTCGTCTTCACATTTTGTGTGAATGTATGACCTTTTCAGGGATAAGTTATGATCTTCTTGGATTTCATTTTCCTGCACTAAAAGAACTTTTTATAGTCCCATTGAGGAAGATACTGTCTTTCATGATTAAGATAGGAACTTCTTATGGGATGATCCTGTTGAGGGTGCATAGGATGCACTGATAATCGCAGTGTTAGGACTGTATAAAGCCCTCTTTCCTACAATTGACTGCATTTGCCAATAATCTGGCTTTTGGCTAATTAAATTAAATCAATTTGAGAGAGAAAAAGTATTTGAATTACAATATCTTTTTCTTAATATGGGTTTATATTATAAATTTTATTGAATTGAAATTTATTTGCATATTTAAAACGTATATAAATCATGATTAAATAATCATAATTTCAGAAGTATAATTTTTATATTGTATTTAATAAATATGTTACCACTCGGCCATCCGGCCGCCTCATGAATCCATTTGTCCATCTTCACCTTTCTTCAAACGTGCTCATTGTGGCGGCCTCCCTGAATGGAAAGTGGCGTCATCTGTTAACAAAAAAAAACAAGCCCTTCCACAAGCTGCCCACCCCTGCGGAGGCGGTCAGCCGGATTGTGGAGGACGGGGATCAACGGGCCGGGCCCGGACCTCAGGATAAATATTTTCAAGGGGTGGGACCCGAGATTCGAACCCGGGTCCTCAGAGTGGAAAGCCTGGATCGACGGGCCGGGCCCGGACCCCATGATAAATATTTTCAAGGGGACGACGGGCCGGGCCCGGACTCCATGATAAATATTTTCAAGGGGTGGGACGGGCCGGGCCCGGACCCCATGATAAATATTTTCAAGGGGTGGGACCAGGCCCACCTCTGCGGAGGGGTCAGCCGGATTGTGGAGGACGGGGATCAATGGGCCGGGCCCGGACCCTATGATAAATATTTTCAAGGGGTGGGACCCGGTCCAAAGGCTGCCCACCCCTGCGGAAGGGTCAGTCGGATTGTGGAGATAGGGGATCGACGGGCTGGGCCCGGACCCCATGATAAATATTTTCAAGGGGTGGGACCCAAGATTCGAACCTGGACCCCATGATAAATATTTTCAAGGATGGATCGACGGGCCGGGCCCGGACCCCATGATAAATATTTTCAAGGGGACGACGGGCCGGGCCCGGACTCCATGATAAATATTTTCAAGGGGTGGGACGGGCCGGGCCCGGACCCCATGATAAATATTTTCAAGGGGTGGGACCACGCTCTTCCGATCTCCCCATGATAAATATTTTCAAGGGGTGGGACCCGAGATCGAACCCGGGTCCCATGATAAATATTTTCAAGGGGTGGGACCCGAGACTCGAACCCGGGTACTGGGTCAGCCGGATTGTGGAGGACGGGGATTGACAGGCTGGGCCCGGACCCCACGATAAATATTTTCAAGGGGTGGGACCCGAGATTCGAACCCGGGTCCTCAGAGTGGAAAGCCGGGATCCGAGATTCGAACCCGGGCCCTCCAGAGTGGAAAGCCGAAGCGTTTCCACGCGGCCACCCGAGATTCGAACCCGGGTCCTCCAGAATGGAAAGCCGAAGCGTTTTGACTCGAACCCGGGTTCTCCAGAGTGGAAAGCCGAAGCGTTTCCACGCTGCCAATCCGGCCGACCAAAAATCAGTCTTTATCAATGATGGTCTTTACATATAGGGTGTTTGCAAACATCCATGAATTAAACTGACACCACTCAGAGTCATCTGTAACTCAACCTAACAACTGGAATGGCACTAAATTTGATAGAGGGACTAAGACATGGGACCGCTGCGTGGGACGAAGGATTCCACGAAAAAATATAATTCGAAAAGTCGTCGATAAGGGGAAATGTGGCATGAACGGGCGGTCAACGCGTTACCACTAGAGTTGGGACGATACGATACGATATATCGTGTATCGTCGATTTACTCGTCTCGATATTCCGATATTCTTTTGGACGCCGATATATCGAACGATACGATATTATACTCGCGATAATATCGTTGGTTAAATAACATCGATTAAAGATTTGGTTAAAGATAACGGCCGATTTCTTTAGACAACTACTTTATTAAAATTATTTTAATATATTATTTTAATGAAATTAAACAATAAATTTTATGATAATCGACAATTGAAGGGTTTGGTGCAAAAAACCAGTTAAGTCCACTTTTAGTTGAAAATGAGTTATTGTATGAATCAAATATAAAAACATAGTGATAACTTATGATTCAAGTTTGGTTTATATTTTGTTGTCATGTTATTTACGTCCTCTTTTACAAGTCGTATGTCAAATTTTATATATTTGATGCCAAAACCAAGGTAAGTCCAAATACATATTCATATTCTTGAAATGTGCTTTTTGTGACTTAACTCGTTCTTGCACCAAACCCTTCACTTAAAACATGTGGCCAAAGAATGCAAATTTTTATAGCTGCAAAGATGTACTTCAGTTATAAGTTATTTCTTTCTGTGGTTGAGTAATCACGAAATTTTCATATATAGAATGGAAAAATCTGGGTAACAGGAATTTTTATTTATTCATTAAATGATATTTTGTTGCATGGAGCATAAATAACATCAAAATAAACCATATTAGGAACTTACTAGCATACAAACAATATTTAATGAGCAAGAAATTCAATCGTAAATACCTGATTTTAATTTCTTATGATTGGATTTGTTGCTGATTAAATAAGCGTTTATTGTATGCTATTTATTAAAAATTAATAATTATACGGATAACCACAAATTTTAATTATAATCTTTGTTGAGGAACTTACCTGATTTTAAATGACAGTGTTCGGCTATAATATTCCACCGATTTTCTTTCATCTTTATGTCTTTATATCTGTAATCGCCTTTGTTATATAAAAAAGGTGCATTTTGCAATTCCAATAAAAATATCTCCACGTCGAATGTGTTGATGCCAGCCATCTTTGAATAAGTTGCTTTCTGATGTCAGAGGATTAGCTGTGATTGGTGGCGAATATTTTTCGCCAGCGAAAAAGCTGAAACTTTTCAGCTTTGAAAGAGACGTGAATTCGCTAGCACATTCGCCGGATATGACGACATTTTGACGTCAGTTCGCTTCGCCTATCGCTTTTCGCAGCTTGGTGGGAACTAACCCTTAGGCTGGATTCGCACTGGTCTGAGACAAACTAGTGTTGTGCCCGAATGAAGCCTGGAGTCGAGAAAATTCGACTCCGAGGTGCGCTCTGCGTATGCGCGAAGCGTATCTGCAGAGGATCAGACGTAACCTGACATTTCTGTAGATGATAATAAACTATCAATTGAATTTTGGTCTCTAAACTTTTAAAACGGAAATTTTTCGTTTGTATGTAAGATGTGGAGTAATATGTTTCATATTAATTATAAATTTATTAGAAAGTGAATCTTATCGGATAATTCTGAAAATACTTTTTGCCCGAAGATCAGAAAATATTATTATACTATTGTATACTATACTTGTGTTTCCATTCGTCGTCAATACATCTGTAAATAGGAATAATAATATTATGAATATTCAAAGAGATGTATTGACGATATATGGAAACACAAGACATTACGAAAGTATAGATTCCATTTACACTTCGCAACCATATGATCGAATATGAACTACCTCTGTATCAGCTATATATCTCTATATCAACATTAGACAGATATGAAATGAATTCAGTCACAATTATACCTGTCAATTAAAACTTTAAAGGTATAATTCAGAGTAATTGTTGAAGCGTATTTCTATGCCTTACAGTAACTAGCGTTAAATTAAATAGCTTCTTTTCTTTTGCTTAGGTTTTTAATAACAAGTGATTAGAATACAATTCCGGAATTCATGGGGGATACATTTCATATTTTAATGCGCTAAACAATTATTGCCATCAAAGTAACTTAATTCTTTCGAGATGATTAAAAGAAATAATTTATACAGAGACTCCTGTTGCAACGACAACACCAATTGCAATAATTGTATGAGATAGA
>AYEL01085405.1:0-23294 GCA_000484575.1 Olivierus martensii | reverse complement strand
GTCGCTTTGTGGATCAGAGTGGTGGTCAGGCGAGTCCGCACCCCTAGTTGCAGGCAATGATTAAACCGAGATTATTCTCGCAGACGTTAAGTACTCTGTAGTACCCTAGTAGGTGGAGCAGGGGAAAAGCTTTGGCTAAAGTCTCAGAATACGACATGAGCCTTTTCACGGGTGTGGGTGCAGCTCGTGATTGGAACTGGCCCCACCCCGTTAGTAATCTCCGTGATTGGAAAGTGGGCGTAAAATAAAAAAAGCACTCATGATGGAGTCAACCGGATGGTTGAAAGATGGGGTTCAATGGGCTGGGCCCGGACCTCTCCTGAAAACTAGAGGTATGGAAACCAGATTTGAACCCAGATCCTCCAAGATGGTAAGCCATCCGGCCGACGCTCATGGTGGGTCTTTTTTTGGTCAATAGATGATGCCACTTTTCATTCCGTAAGAATACTAAGTGACAGGACGAAACAAGTGCTTCCATAGGCTGCCCACCCTTGCGGAGGGGCCAGCCGGATTGTGGAAGATGGGGATCGAGTGCCGGGCACGGATCTTATGTTAAACATTTTCAAGGGATGGAACCCGAGAATCGAACCCGGATCCTCCAGAGTGGAACCGAAGCTGGAATTTGAATGATGGTTAATAAGTCGATAATGAATCATACAGAAATATCATTAGCTTTCTTTCCAGAGGTAATAGAGGCTTATAAGATCGGATTAATATCTGTGTCCTCTATTAATATCTTTTGAACTAAGGTTATCAGATTTATATAAAATTTGGAAGTGATATTCTGCTATTAAAGAACACTTGACGCCGCATCCTTTAAGCAGGGATGTACAGACCGTGGCCTGCGGGCCGCATGCCTCACTCCGTTGATTTGTTGGTAGCCCGCCTCATCTTATGTTATTTTAACAAGTTACATAAAAGAAATATTATCAATATTTATAGTTTTGAACAATGCATTTTCGAATAATATTTTTCTGATGTTAAATTATTTTTACAGTGGTTCGATAATAATATTTTTAAACAATAAGGAAAAAATAATAATCATATTTATAATAATAATTTTTTTTTAATTTTACTGCATTTATGTGTGTGAAATAATTAATTTAAAAACTGTACATGCACACAAGATAGCGCTTCTGCTTAACTAAGGAAAATTTAAAATCAGTTTTGCATTTGGGGATAGAATTCCATTTTTATCATAATTTTAGTTTACATTATTGTCAATAGATGGTGATGTGTTAGCATTATATGAATAACATATGATCTTAAGTATAACTCATTTATTTTAACATTTGGAATCCACTGGTTTTTTGTGTCCAATCTTAATGCTGATATCTTAACTTTGATTTAACCAGAATATCAGAGTGACGTCATCTTGGCTGAGACCGTGGCAACCTTACTTCAATGTAACGTCATGCAGGATTGTCCTGATAACATCACATCTATGAGACTGTGAAGTCATATCGAATTCGAACGTGACTCAGAAGGATTTTTGAGCCCAAAGTGACGCATTGCACACTTTTGGCGCAAGCGCATGATTAGAAGTGGCACACTGAATCTCAGAGATTAATTTAAAAAAAATTCTTATACAATAAATTTATCTCTATATACAGTATTATAAATTTGAAATGCCTGCGCGTGTGTCTGTTCACTTATAACGGAAGAAAAGCTAAATGGATATTTATGAAACAACTTTTGCTTGTTAGGAGTTTTACGTAGGAAAGTTTAAAAACAAGTATTGATTATTAGAAATTGATTTTATATGTTGTAATCGGCGTAAATTATTTGATAAGATGGAAGATTAACGCTATTTAAACAATCTCATTGGGTTACAGTGACCACATGACTTGCTATCTGGCCGATATCATTGGATCACAGAAAAAGGTATAAATTTGTATAGTGCATCTTATCTAAAATATGAAAAATTTGACGCCTGAACTATAAAAAGTTGGCCACACCTAATTAAAATGAAGGAATTTTCACTGCCACACCAAAATGCCCTATCCCCTGGGGCGATCTCTACTATAGATAACTTATGTTACCGCAAAAATCGCGGAAAGACTATGCATTTAGGTCCCAGTGTGGCAGTCACCATTTGATATCATGGGATCAAACTGAATAAAAAATAAGTGAATATAAAAATATTTGTATTTTCTTTATTAAATATTTAATATTCAGTAATATATAAAAATTTAATTCTTCAAATATAATAAATTTTAAGCTCATATTATTTATCACTTAAAAATAAAATACAGTGGATTCCGCTTAATTGGGACACGTTGGAACTAAGCTATTTTGGATTATATACAGTGGATTCTGCTTAATTGGGACATGTTGGGACTAAGCTATTTTGATACAGTGGATTCCGCTTAATTGGGACACATCGGGCCAAGCCATTTTGTTTCAAGCTAAGCGGCTGTCCCAATTAAACAAAGTAATAATAAATTCTAAAATAAAATAGGTAATTGTAGGAAATAAATAAGTAATAAATTCTAAAATAAAATATGTAATTCATAGGTAAATAAATAGGCAAAAACTAAAATAAAATATGTAATTCGTAGGCAAATAAATAATAGGTAAAAAAACTGAAGTAGTAATAAATTCTAAAATATGTAATTTGTAGGTAAAAAAATAGTAATTAGGTACCTATTTTAATGCTTTATTAAAATAGGTACCTAATTATTAGCTTTTACCGATCTCCTCTGACTTCGTCTTCAACACTGGGCCGCTGATATTCACGCCTCGCCCGCTAATTATAGAATTCCATTGATCTAATGCGTCTTCGACTTCTGGATCCTTTCCATCACGCTTTCTTTTCGATGTTCTTGGAATTTCTTTCTGTAATGCCTACTCCCCACGCAATTGATTTTCTTGTTGTAGAAAACGCACTATGGTGATTTTGGTTTATTTCAGCGAGTCTACGATAGCTTATACTAAATGGCTGGATTTTAATTTTATCCAGCCAAGCAGTTTTACTCGAAAGTGTAAAATCATTTCTTGGCATGTTGGCAAAAATTTAAAAACTTTAAATAAAATCGATACTGTAAATGAATATCGCTAGGTACAGTAACGGTAGACCCTTAAGTAGACGCACATTTGCCAGACTCACGACGATAGATAACTGATTCTCATCATGCTAGTGTTGAGATGAATACAGTATTGTTGGTAAACTTCACAAATTTGTCTGTGAATTTCACAAGCTTTGGTGTTCCTCGCATTGAGAAATTAGATGACCAACAGTATCTCACATGCGGCAGGATGCTCGATTGCTTTAAACATTTTAAATTCTCACCAATCAGGCGCCGCATAAGTCAGAGATCAGAAAATGGCTTTCCTTGCTTGCCAATGACTCAGCAGAAAGAACGCGCATGCTTGAACTAACAAACGCAGCTATTCCGCAGCGAAAATGGAAAATGGAACTTACTTTTTGAATTACCCTCGTAATTTTCCTGAAACTGTAAATGAATATTGTGCACTGTATAAGTGTGTTAATTTGTCAGATCGCTATTTCAGTTTTTTTCTCCCCCTTAAAAGATAATGTACGCCTTATGTTAACTCTGTATTCACAGCTTGTTTGATCTGTATTAATAATAAAATTATGATCATGTTTTAATTAAAGCCGCTGTTTGATGTTGAAAATTTTCTGCTGTTTTTAACATTTCTTCTATACTAGTTTTATCTTTTACACTAACATATTTCGTAACATGCCGTTGTCGGATTCAATTGATTTGTGTTTGAATTTATGAACCCAAGTATTAGATGCTATGAAATTAAAATCTGGCAATAGGTATTGAAAAGATACTGACATAGCCCATTGTTGCAAATGACTATGTAGAGACCTGTTCTCCATTTTGTCTCGCTTCCAGAAAAACATTCATATGCATAGTTATTAATTAGATTATATTTGTCAAAAATTGTCCCACCTCGTTCTGTCCTTTTCCCACACATGAAGTTGCGACATCGTCTTAACAATTTTGATCCTTTTTTCTGCAAGGGTTTTAAAGTCCAATTTGGATGCAACTTCCATAAAGCTACTACTTTGATTTTTATATCAAGTGGTACTGTTTGAAATTTGCCTTTCTTCTTTTCTGGTGAATACACATCACTTGTACTTGCAGCTGACTGTGAACTGAGAAGAGAATCACTATTTCCATCATCATCAGAAACTTCTTCAAAATCGTCCATTATTTCATTTTCTGACTGATGCATTAATTCATCTTCAATCGGTTAATGACGTCTTTTCTGACGTCACTATCAGTTGAGGTTGAGACGGAGTATAGACATTACCACTTTTTTGTAGGGGTTGGCTTCTCTCCGTTCTATATTTTCATTACAGCTGAAGTTGACCTACTGATAAGGTCGAAAGCATTCTCTGTAATAAAGTATTTATCCTGTTTAGAGCTTTGTTTTTTTGTGTGCATTTTGTGAGTGTAACAGGATGGTTTTAAAGTTCTTAAAAAATATTTTAACAGAATTTAAACAATCAGATCCAAAACACACAACGAATATTTCGCTGCAAATGAAAAGTGAAAGCAGGCGCAATTAGAATCGCCGGGAATATAAATTTGATGTCCAAAATCGGATGCAAAATAATGATTCCGTATTTTTAAATTATTAGAACAAATGTAAAATGTACAAATTATGGCGGCCGCATGGAAACGCTTCGCCTTCCATTCTAGCTGACCCGGGTTCGAGTCTCGTGTCCTACCTCTTGAAAAAATTTATCATGGGATCCGGGCCCCGAGACCGGATCTCGTGTCCTACCTCTTGAAAAATTTATCATGGGATCCGGGCCCCGAGACCGGCGATCCTCGTCCTCCACAATCCGGTTGACCCCTCTGCAGGGGTGGGCAGCCTGTGGAAGGGTTAGTTTCGCCCTGCCACTTAGTGTTCTTCCTGAATGGAAAGTGGCGTCATCTATTGACAAAAAAAGTACAAATTATCGATCAAAAATATCAATACATATCACTATATTTTCATTTAATATTAATTGATATGTACAATAGTGGCTGCCATGTTTACTCGTTAAAAAGATCAGCCTAACATTTCCCATCTTATTTGTGAAGCTTCCAATAAATTATTTTTGAATGTATTTAAATATATACAAATAAAATACATTTCATCCCTTTTTATTAAAAATACGTGGTTATGGATGAAATTTTACCCATATCTTCATGTTTTTAATAATATAATTGTGAAGAAATATTTTTAGTAATAAATATGACTGATACCGCCGCTACCATAGGACATTTTAATAGTGCAAAGAAGACTCAATGCAACTACATATTTTCCATCAGATTTGTGCAGTATCTGATATTTATATGCCTGCAAAAATATTAAAATATGTACAGTCATATGTAAGTTTCAAATATAATAATGATTTATGCAATATAAAAAGATTTTGAACTGATCAGTTTCAATTAAGGAATAAGTTGGAATCATCAATATTATGACTATCTTTTTAATTATAAGTTTCGTTTCTATCCAAACTTTTAAAAACATGGAGGACAGTGGCATTCTGCTCAGCCAATTCCAGTTATACATAAGAAACAGTGATAAGTTCGTCTGTAAGATCAATAGGCATTCACTTATAAGTGAACAACAATACTTGCGAGTTGGTGGAAAATTTTCGGGAAATTTTGCAGAAAATCTTACACACAAACAGTCTCAGATCCGTGCATATTTCTCTTACTCGCGGGGGACATTATGCACTTTTTGTTATTTTTACGCCCCTTTTTAATCAACGAGATTACTAAGGGACGAGGACAGTTCCAATTATAGACTGCACCCACATCTATGGAGAGAGCCAGATGATGTAAGACGGGAATCGCCGGGCTGGATCCGGAATCCTAAAAAAACTTTCATGAGATACTGGATCCGGGACGCGAACCGGCTCCTCATACATGGCACACCAATGCCTTACTACGCCGTCATCTGGCCGCGAACATTATGTACTAGGAATGTTGACTTTATCATCCACTTCTTATCAATGGAACGAGCATAATTGAATGCTGTTGTCTCAGAACCACTGAAAAAGAAGGATGAGTTCAAGAAAGATGACAACATATCTCTTATATAATGTAAAGCATTACACGCAGTAAAAAATAGACGACAGGACAGACCAACACGTAAGTGGAAAGACCAGGACAGACCAACACGAATATAATGTAAAGCATTACACGCAGTAAAAAATAGACGACAGGACAGACCAACACGTAAAAGCATGTGTATCTAGTGGTCAAGGCTATAAAAGAGCTAGGTGTCGCTCTCGTCAGATTTTATAAACGTTAAATTGGTAATTTAAATATTACTTTATATTTAACATTATACAATACATAAAATCTGGGTGTAAGATCTTTCTCATATGTCATATCCCTCTTCTAGATTTCTTCTCAGACGTCATCATCATGACTATTGAATTCCAGTTATCAGTAATTATTATTCATTAATTTAAAAGTTCGATTACTAAAATTATAAAATTTATTCATTATATCTGAGCCACAGTTTAATTCTTTTTTATTTGTTTAAATAATATAGTTTTATTTTAATATTCAAATATATAATCATTATTCATTAGTATTTTTATCAGGTATTCAAATATTTATCAATATTATGCCACGATGATTTCATTGGTGTGCTTACGTGACGTCATCAAGATGAACGTCTGGATAAACGTCATGTATTTGTTACGTACGGATGACGTCATTGAATCTTCTGACGACATTCCGAATTCGAATAAAATCATTTTGCCAATATTATTTATAATTTATTAATACTAACATTTCAATCCATTGGCTTTTTATGTCTATTTTAATGTAGATTTAACCAGAATATTAGGTCACGATGACGTCATCATCGCGACGCTATGATGATATCATTCTGACGTCATACAGTGTTGCGTCATCATGACATAATAGATCGAACTTGAATTATGACTTTATCCTTGCATCCTTCACATAATTTATATCTTTTTGCAATTACCTAACAATGAAATATTATCAAAGTAGTATTTTTGTTTTATAAATTATTAAATCTATTGTACAAAATTTTAAAAATATTGATCTGTGGTTTCCCATCGATGGGTTTTCCCTATTAGTGTCTCTATATTGCAGTGGTGACCAACCTTCTTAAGTTTGAGATTACTTTTCATTTCTGAAATCACTGGTGGTCTATTTTACAGACTGTAGTATATCTATAAAGTAGACCGCCAGTGATTTTTCAAATAACAATTTTCGATACAAAAAATATGACAGGACCACCGCAGACTCCTCTCACGGCTTGTCGATCGACGCGTTGGCCACCATTGCTATATAGGGTTTCATTGCTTAAAACGAACAGACATGAAATAATCATCATTCGTAAATTATTACATTTTTTATCATGATATTATTTGATGCGATATTTTAATAAAAATTGTTATAAAACTTCTGATTACACGGAACTAACGTTGGAACTATGGGAATCTACAATTCTTTTAATTAAAACTAACGATGAACAGTCAAACACTACAATAAATAACTTGTAGCTCTGTCTAACTTCACGCCAAGCTGGATAACCTACAAAGACGATTTATTAAAATGCGTAATTATACTTCATTAACGTCAAAACTTTCGAACTAACTACCGCGATACTAAAGATTATATATATAATTTAATTAAAATTGAACTTGATTATAGATTAATTATAACGATTCTACTTTTATTTTTCAATGAAAAAATTTTTTTATTCATTAAAAGTTATATTTGCAAATTTTTGATTTAGTTCATATTTAAATTATTTGCATAAATCGAGTGATTTTATTCATTTTTGAAAATAAAACGAACAAATGGATCGGCCATGAAAAGGAAGTTTTATTTCGAGAACTGTCAGACGGACGACCTGGAAAAACGCCAATAATTTCAGTTAAAATGTCCTAATTCTTTGTTGGAATACTGTAAGTGGAAAGTAACAGAATTTGTTGGAATTGCTGATGTCAACATTGTCTAAAAAAAATTAAAAAAAAACACAATGTTGATATTATAATTAATTTTCCATTGTCCTAGGCATTATTGTCTTTATAAACATTAACATTTTCAATAAAATATACGAAAACCTTCATAACAAGAATAAAATATTGTGCGATAAAACTGACACGATTAAATTTTAAAATATTTTTAACATATAAGTCAAAGTGATGTATGAATTGTATATTGATCACCAATGCTATTCAGATAAAATCTATTGAACCTTAGGAATGTGCGATATATTCTGCTAGAACTAAGGAGCTGGTGTGTTGAAAATAAATACAGTATTATATTAATTTCTTCCGACTTTTGTTTGTACTTTGATGTTTTTTAGGTATCATATAAACATAATTCCAATGATGCGGTGAAACAATAGTCCCGATTGATCTTTACATTCAAATGAATAAATATAATCGCTATATTAAGATCAAAATATGAATTAATTTACAAAAAAATTTATCAAAATATAATATTTTAAAATGTTTATACCTGCATTCTGGATTTATTTTATGCTATATTATAAAAATATATAATAACTATTCTTTTATTATTAAATATTCAGAATAAATGAAAAACAAGTTTATTAAAAATTATCTGATCAACTTATTAATTGTATTATGAAATACTCTACAAGGAAAATTTTTTATTCCATAACTTTTTCCTTTTCTTTTTGGATATTAATATTAACTAAAAACTTTTATCTACGATTTTATATTAAAATAATATTTTTTTGTTTTTGTTAAAACTGTTTTTATTTATTTTTTTTATTTTTTTGCTATGCTATGTCACAGGATCAATTAGGTTGCATCTGGCCTACTTGAACATTCCTTATATAGAATTTTATATGAAAATACAATAATCTGTAATTTTTTTAATCATATCAAATTAAAAAAAAAATTATATTTTCTCCTTCATAAATGATTTCTATAGTGGTATACCCAGAAGGGGGCGGTCCGTCCCGGGACCAAGCTAAATGAGGGGCCAAGAGCGTGTAATGTCATTACTATTCAATACATATTTGTATAAAAATTTTTGTATGATTTTCAGTTCTTAAAAATTATTTAAGAAATTGTGTGTAAAATAAAATGTCCCCCCCCCTCTCCCTCCAATTTGTTTTTTGGAGGAGGAGAGGGGGCAAAAAAATGCCGCCCCAAGTACTAAAGATTTTTGGTACGCGTACGCCACTTTCTACAGTTAATCTAAAACTTTCTATTCTACTTCTATGACCTTCCGCGTGGTTATTTTGCATATCACTGTCAAAATTACTTTTTGCAATAAAATATTAATTAATAAATCGAACATTATAGAATATTTTTGTAATATTACAAATATAAAAAGTTTTTGAAATTCTATTGCACGTAAAGCGAAAAAGCAAAAATCTCGAGATAGTTTTTAAAAATTTATTTACAATTGGATTAACTTGTATTTTTGATTAAAATTATAAATTTATATGAAGTTGGTTGTTTAGTCTAGCTAACGATATTTTTGAAGAGATACTTGCCAAATTGAAACTGCATCTTCGGTTTTGGTTTAAAAGGCGACATGTTACATAACCTTATAAAATTTTTAAAATTTATTAAAATTAAACGTTAGTCATTCTGTTATAAAAATAATAATATTGTTTTTGCAATATTATTTTATAGTATTTATTTTCTTTGAAGTCCGCATTGTATTCTCTGAATTGCGGATCAAACGATTTTTTAATAGTCCAGAATACAGTTATAATATAAAAGCACGCTTATATAATAGTTTGATTTATGTATCACTAATGTCATAGAATAAATAGAAAATGTGTTTTTAACCGACTAGAATCAGTTCTAAATAAGTTTGGTGATTTCATTATTGAAACATTCCTAGTTTTTCTTTTTTCCTTGAACTAAGTCGAGTTTGTGTCGTTTCGTTATTTGGGATGAAGACTGAATTTTGTAAATTTTTAAAATGTGTGTTGTTATAAACTCTAATATCGCGTTTTCAATACTGTTGTATGATGAACGGTTTCCAGTTTCTTTAATTAATCGTAGGTAAACAGAAAAATTAATTTCGTAACATATATAATTGTCAAGATGAAGATGTAAGTATGATATATTTTTACTACTTTTAAAAATAGCAATATTATGCCTGTGATTTAATGTATGTTTGAGCGTATCGAACATTAATGGAGAATGAGGTCGATTATAATAAGGGGCAGTTGTAGCATTTCAGTTTTTTCAACATCTTCAATAATATTGAATAAACAAGATTATTGACGAAGAGTTCAAAGAAATATATAATACGCGATATAATACTGTTTTCAATTACGAACTTTATATCATAAAATTGTTTCTACAAACTGTAAACCTCTCTTCTGAAGGATTTTCTTCCTGCTAGTCTACAGATAAATCTCTTTCCGATTACTTTTATATTAAAAGTTGCATAATATAATGCCTTTCAACCTACATTAATTGAATTATCTAAATATTTATAATTTTAAAATGGTCTAATATCATAATAGAAAAATGTTTGTAACATGTTACAATTAATAATTATATAAATTTCAGTCTAAAACAATTCTTGTTTACACTGTATTAATCCTTACCTGCGTACGCTATCGATGCCAATAGTTTATACAGTATATTCTGCTTTTAATTCTGTAATTTCACGCATTTAAACATGGCAAAAATTCAAACTTCAAGATAAGTTATATTAATCTCAAAAGTAATGAATAGATTTTATGAAATTTAATAGAAAAGTCAAGTAATTGAAAATGAGTTTGTTCATGGATGTATGGTTTGATTACACATGAATTAATTCTTTTATTTTTAATCATACAAAAATGACGGAGATATTTTTTCTTAATAACTTTTGAGCTGTTTGATTTGACGAAATTCAGTAGAAATTAGATCATTAAAGTCGATCTTTAAATAAGATTAACTAAACTTATATCCCTTTAAAAATTGGGGCATTCAAACTTTTGATGTTTCCAATAATTATTAAACTGTTTCAAATTTTTATGACATTCAAGAAATAGGATATAATACAGATAATCGTTATGATATACATTTTAATTCTACATTTTTAAAAATTAGTCATTTCAAAATAACTAATATGTTTAGAAAGTAGGATTATAGGGATTAGTTCTAGAATTGATTATACAGAAAAACTAATATTATGGTATTTAATTTGATTATAAGAGTTTTTTTTCAATTTACTAAAGAATGGATGTTTATATTAGTGCGGCGACAGTGTGTCGACGATGTGTATGTAGTAGGACGCGAAGAAACGACCCGCTCCATTGTGTTAGCTGTATTGTCTTGTAGAAAGGTTTAACCTAAAAAATTACCTTTACAATAAAATGTTGTTATAATTTTTATATAAAGATTTTTTAAGAAAGCACAAACAAGTATTAGTGTACGTAGTGTTGCCATACTTTCGAAAAATCCCTAAACTATATGAAAAATTGAAAATTGCTTATCTGCTACTGTCCCAATTAAGCGAAAAGTTGTCCCAATTAAGCGTTTAAATTGTGTTTTAGTTTATTAGCTTGATTTCCGTTCTTTGAGATTTGGCTGTCCCAATTAAGCGGAATCCGCTGTATTCAAGTGCATTAGTATCTGAATGAATAGTATTTGTCCTGTCATTTATCGACAATATTATAATAATATTTATATTGCATTAAAAAATTATTTTATTTAAATTATATTTTAAAATACTGAAGAAAAGAACAAAGTGTTACTAATTAAGCCAGCAAAACTTTTCATAAGTTTACTATAAATATAACTTAAATTCTAATTATAACCTATGAATCTATAAAGATTTTAGTATATAGTTTAATTAATAAATAACACTTTTTCTTCATCATAATAAAATTAAAAATTATTCTTACAGGCAAATTTTAAGAAAAAATTTTTGAAATTCTTCCAAATTTCAATTTTATTATTAAATTTTTACGATAAAAACTGCTTTGAATTATTTGTAGAGAATATAAAATGTTTAATGACATTAACCAACATTTCATATCTTGAATATTTTTTAACAGAGAAAATCGACATTAAAAATTTAAATTCAAAAATTCATAAAATATAAATTTTAATAAATAAATTTAGTTTTCTTAATTTATTTTGCATCGATAGCTCATACCTACTCACATCAGAGTATATTGTATTATGCTGATTATGATCAGAATCGATCCAGTAGTTATAGAAATAAAAAAGGATACAAACATGTATTCATGCCTATAAATAGTGCATTTGCGAAAATTTTTCTAATGTGTTTCCAATTATATATGCCAAAGAACTATCAAATATACATAAAATTTACTCAACAGAATTGTTGCATATTTTCATAAAAATCAATCAAGTGTCAGAAATATCAGTCAATCAATCATAAAAATCAATCAAGTGTCAGAAATATCTGAAAATGCACCAATAATTTCAGATATTTAAAATCCTTCAATATATGTAAGTGACAATCATATAGTTGAATAATGAATGTTCCAGTGAATTAAAGAATTGCAATATTTGGCTATTGCATTACCAAATATAGCTAAATCGTATTAGGAATTAAGAATATTTTGTGCATTATAATCAATTCGAAATTATAAAATTAAAAATTGAATCAAACTATCCAATACTGCTGATGAATCAGAATTCTTCTTCTTCCTCTTACTATTTATATGGAGGCGTAATTTAGAATTAAATTTATCTTAAAATTTGTAATAATGATTCTTTATTTCTGAAAAATTAATATAAATTATAATTGAATTAAATATTATTGTACTAACTAAATTCTGTTAAGTTAGTAAATTACAGTTTAATTCTAAATCATTCCAATAATATTTGCTAATTTTCATAGTTTTTGATTAGAGGTTCACTTAGCGAATTTGTATTGATGTTACTCATCTCAATTGCACTAATAATTTAGGAAATCAAAAGTTATCATTATTATTTTGTATGATGTCAGGTACCATATCGTTTAAAGTTTTTGTTTGTTTATAAAATTTACTGAATTTTGACAAATATGAAATTGAAAATCCCTTTTATTTGCTTGAAGTTTCACAGAAGCTTCAATTTTTATCAAATAAAAAATTTAATATTATGTATCGTTATAAAGATGTCTTAATGTTGGTTTAATTCCTAAATTATTGATTTTAAAAATTATTTTCCTATTTATTTGTTTATAAATATGGGGAACTTTGTATCACAAATAATTGAACATATCACTTATTTTAGCTGTTAAACCCATTATCAGAATGTCCAGAAGCCGTAGCTGAATATATTAGAATTAAAAACAGTCCAGAAGGAGAAGCTTATAAGAATGAATTTGCAGTAAGTAGTAGAATAGAAGTGCTCATGATGTTTTTAAGAGACGAAATAATAATTATTTTCAGGTATTCTTCAGTTATGTTACTAATCATAGTGGAATGATAGTCAATGAGTGGCTGTCATCATTAAAGTTATTTGACATATTAAAAATTGAGGTGAGTTGTTGTCATATTTTATGTAATATTAGGAATAAATTTTTTATTAAGAAAAATTTCTATCTAATTTTTCTTCTACTTTTAGTCGGCTGGATGACAATGTAGTAAAACAGTAGTTTATGTTTTGAAGGATCCGATTCAATTCTAAAAGTCACACAGCTCCATTGTTTTAGATGGTACGCAGAACCCAAAAGGTCGAGAACTTCTGCTATGCTGCATAACTGTACATTTGGCTAATATAGTACTATTAAATATCTCTACGAAAGTTTTAACGTCTTTATCTTATACGCAGCTTAATAAAACGAATAGGCTCTCAACTAAATTCTAATAGTAAATCATTATTCGGAACATCAACATCAATGTCTTCTTTCTTTAGTAAAATCATCTTCTTTGGTCTCCTCTTATTAGCTCTTTATATATTTTCTATTTGTTGATATTAAATGATTTCATCACATTTTAAAAGCATTTGTTTGAAGTATTAAAAATTTTTAGTGCGATCCAGTCAATAAAATTAATTTAATCATATAGCAAAGATTTTATTAATATTTAATAATTTTTCTATGTTAGAGTTAATTCGTTTTTATGCTTTTCTATATAAAGCGAATGCGTAGATTTTAATTTTACAGAAAAAAAGATCAACTACATTTGAATTCTGGTTGCAGTTATATTGCGATCGGATACAGCAATAGTGTAATAAAAATTCTGAAGCTCATTACATCAGATCGTTTACCGATAGGATAGACTGGTCTGCTGGGATAAGGGAAGTTTCACGATGGACCGTCATGGTTAAAAAAAATTATGAATCTTTAGTATTTCCCAGTGCTGTTTACTGTATTGTATTAGAAAGTTGGCTCAACTAATAAGTAATCTTAGATAAGTGGATTCATTAATAACATTTTATTGTATATATTTTAAAATACAGATAATATGAAGTCTAGATCTCTTGAAGCCACTAGGCGTACGTGACTATTCCTAAACTCGCCACCACATTTAAACCTATATAATACATTTAACAAATATTCGTTATTGTATGTATTCATGCATACACATATACAATAAACCTATAAATTTCATCATATATAGTTATGCAAATATCTGAACAACAACAATATAATTTTAAAGCATAAACTATATAGTACCGATGATGCTTACATATTTTAATATGTTTTAGAGGAATTTTATTTTTAATTAGTTCATTAATTATCCTCGAGTAACCTTTCATAGAATAATATTAAAATATTAAGTAACTAACATTTCTATCTGCATTTTTCTTTAAAGTATGACCATAACTTTTATATTACATATACTATTTCAAAAACTATACTGTATTAATGATACATTAAATATTTAAGTTATTTGTATTGCTTGTTATTATTAAATATTGCCAAAATATAGTACATTTATATTTAGATCGTATAAATATCATATATGTACAATACAGCTCTTACTTAATTGGAAGATTTGGAAATGCAATTATTATTATACAGATAGGCCTCGTTTAGTGCGAGTTCGAATAATGCGATTTCGATTAGTACGACTTATAAAATTGATACCATATTTGATTAGTGCGACTTACAAAATTAGTGCGAGTTCGAATAATGCGATTTTGATTAGTGCGACTTATAAAATGCGAGTTCGAATAATGCGATATTCGATTAGTGCGACTTATAAAAATTTGCGAGTTCGAATAATGCGATTTCGATTAGTGCGACTTATAAAATTGACATCGTTTTTCAGAAAATTCTTATACAGGGAGGCCTCAATTAGTGCGATATTCAATTAGTGTACACGACGCTCTTCCGATCTTATGTACAGGTAGGCCTCGATTAGTGCGAATTCAAATCTGATATACAGGTAGGCCTTGATTAGTGCGAGTTTGAATAATACACATATTTATTAAATTTGTCAAGCAACTATAGGTAGGCCTCGATTAGTGTGAGTTTTATTTGATTAGTGCGACTTACAAAATTAGTGCGAGTTCGAATAATGCGATTTTGATTAGTGCGACTTATAAAATGCGAGTTCGAATAATGCGATATTCGATTAGTGCGACTTATAAAAATTTGCGAGTTCGAATAATGCGATTTCGATTAGTGCGACTTATAAAATTGACATCGTTTTTCAGAAAATTCTTATACAGGGAGGCCTCAATTAGTGCGATATTCAATTAGTGTACACGACGCTCTTCCGATCTTATGTACAGGTAGGCCTCGATTAGTGCGAATTCATGCGATTTCGATTAGTGCGACTTATAAAATTGATACCGTTTTTCAGTACTACACGACGCTCTTCCGATCTCAACTTATAAAATTGATACCGTTTTTCAGTTACGATATTCGATTAGTGCGACTTATAAAAATGATACCGTTTTTCACTTAGTGCGAGCAAATATTCGATTAATGCGAGTTGTAAGCATAGACCAGTTTTACTAACAAAGGTCCATTTATTCGATTAATGCGAGTTGTAAGCATAGACCAGTCTTACTAACAAAGCTGTCGATTAATGCGAGTTGTAAGCATAGACCAGTCTTACTAACAAAGCTCGGCGACTTATAAAAATGATACCGTTTTTCAGTTAGTGCGAGCAAATTTTCATTAATGTGAGTTGTAAGCATAGACCAGTCTTACTAACAAAGGTCCGTCCCCTTTAATGATGTCAAATGCGAGTTGTAAGCATAGACCAGTCTTACTAACAAAGCTTCGCCTCTTTTAAAATTGATACCATTTTTCAGTTAGTGCGAGCAAATATTCGATTAATTTAAAATGATACCGTTTTTCACTTAGTCCGAGCAAATATTCGATTAAAGCAAGTTGTAAGCATAGACCAGTCTTACTAACAAAGCTCCGCCTCCTTTTACGATCAGTTAGTGAGAGCAAATATTCAATTAATGCGAGTTGTAAGCATAGACCATCTTACTAACAAAGCTCCGCCTCCTTTTATGATGTCAATTAACAAATTATCTTACTAACAAAGGTCCGTCCCCTTTTATGATGTCAATTAACAAATTAAAGTTACTAACAAAGATCCATCCCCTTTTATGATGTCAATTAACAAATTAATGATAAATATTCGATTAATGCGAGTTGTAAGCATAGACCAGTCTTACTAACATAGCTCCGCCTCCTTTTATGATGTCAATTAACAAATTACCGTTAATTTTCGTAGTAAAACCGTAGGTTGGTCAAGACAAAGAACACAATTCTTCCTGGGCCGTCGCTATGACGAAACGTGACATTTGGTCCACAAGCTCGGATTCCGATCGCTCCCTACCGTTGTTTATTATTTCATCCGCAGGTGGGGTCCATAGTCCCTGGACATCTGCACGGACACAATCCCTCGTCCACAATACATAAACAGTTTTGTTTTCGGAATTTACAATCTCGGGACGAAGTTTCGCGTCGAGATATGTAATCCAGTAGATGCTTCGACTATTGTTTCTTATTCTTTCGGAATTGGTGGGAAACGGAACACCTCGGACCGGCTGGGAGAAGGACACCCTCGCCCGATGTTTATCCCGAAATTGTTAACCCCGTTAATTTACGATCGGGCATGAAACGACGTTCCCCAGCGGGCACCTGGGTCCCCAAATCCCACACCACCCCTTTTTTCCCAAAAATGACTTACACTAATAAATCTATTTTTAGGGTAGACTTAAGTACATGGACCCACGCACACAAATGTTGGGCTCTGCCAGGGAGAAATAAGTTCATCAATATCTCAATGACAAAATAATAATAGTTATACATAAATTGACATATATATATAAATATCTCTAAATGTACGCGTTAGGTTTGTCCTCTGATATATATATATATATAATTGCTTAAGAATATTCTCTCTCCAATATACACAGGTGAACGCGATCCGACTCTCGTGGATATCGCGTGACATAAGGTAATGATTCGATAAAGGAAAAAAGGAAATACGTTTTATAGTAAGTTAAATAAATTAGAATATTTGTAGAATTAATAAAAGATAGATATGGATTAAAATACAAAAATAGATTGATGTATAATAATCATATAATCCTTTCACGAATTTATAGATTTGAATAATTTCCATTTAATACATTTCTATCGACTTGCCAACAATATTGCTAGAGTGTGTTAGCTTTAACCCGTTTGGTGGCCTGTCTTCAAGTTCTCCCCCGCAAAGCAGTTATTACTTCCGGTGAGAATACTCGTTCCGGCAGGGAACCAAACGCTTGTATGTCAAGGCCGTTGTCCCTAGCAACGGTGCCATTGTTAAGATGGGTGTGCAATAGTAACAAAAACTTCGCAAACATTTCTTAACATTATGAGTGCGACTATTAATATAAATATAAAATTATTTCCCGTCATTAATTCTTTATGCTTTATTTTTTTTCTCTCATTTCTATAATTCCCTATTTGTTTGTTTCTCCTATCCTTGGTTACGTCCTTGTAAAAAGGAAAAAGAGTTTCCGACAGAGAGTCTCGTAAATGTGGGCGTGTGCACTCAAGCAGAAAGCTACACTAATTACGGACGTGTGTCGTTCTCGCCCCTTTCTTTCGCACCTATTTTTATTTTGAATCTTGTTCACTCTATTTCTTTCTATGTCATGTACCCACTTGTATAGCGTGCGTTAGCCATATTTTCAGCATGTAAGCCTTCGTATAGCACACACCAGACTAGGCATTTCACTCAAGCTGCAGTACTTTTACGTACGATTACCGGTTATGAATCTTGTATTGATCTGCGGTATACATAAAATGAGAAATAATTAACACTAGATATTACCCATTCATATAAATGAGCAGAAATCCTGTCATTTAATCTCATAAACTTGGAGTATAACTCTTCTTCTTCTTGGGTTACTGGAGTATAACTCCAGTACCCAAAACTTCTACGAAACTTATATAACAAATTATTAGGTGGCACCATTTTTAGGGTATAGCGCCATCTGCAGATTTTGTTTTTCTTTAGCAAAAACTACAATTTTAATTTAATTTATATTCATTAATTTTTAAATTATTAATACAAAAAGCAAGAAATTGGCTTTTTATAATATTTAATTTAATCTCATAAACTTGGAGTATAACTCTTCTTCTTCTTGGGTTACTGGAGTATAACTCCAGTACCCAAAACTTCTACGAAACTTATATAACAAATTATTAGGTGGCACCATTTTTAGGGTATAGCGCCATCTGCAGATTTTGTTTTTCTTTAGCAGAACTACAATTTTAATTTAATTTATATTCATTAATTTTTAAATTATTAATACAAAAAGCAAGAAATTGGCTTTTTATAATATTTATATTATTTTTAAATAAATTATACTGATGGCTGGCCAAGGTAAAGCAGGATGAAAAGTAGGTCATCACAAGGAAGAGTACAGAAAAATGAAAAATTATCTCCCTTATAGCCAGATTTTCCATTATATTCGAATCCACTATATACGATGAAAAATAAACACAAAACATAGGTTTTTCGCTGGGACCAGACACATTTCTCCCTTATATCTGACTCTCTAATAATCGGCTTCGACTGTATATGTTATGGTAAAAGTGATTAATTGGTGATTATGCATAATCACCAATCATCTAGATAAGTTTGATAAATTTCACTAAATTTCTCACTTTTACCAGCAATTTTATATACTTTGGTAATAATGAAGTTGTACTGTACATAATGAAGTTGGTAAATATGATAAATATGATAGAATTTCTCACTTTTATCGACAATTATGTATAATTCACAAATGAATTTGGTAAGTTTGATAAATATCACTGCATATATTACTTTTAGCTGCAAAATGGTTTCTGGTTGCTAATTAGGAGGAGACTCTCTAATCCCCCTTAAGGCCTTAGAGGAACCGACTAACAGTAAGATCAAAACCTAGTGTCCAATCCGTACCTTCACATGGTGAAGCTGTTAGTACTCAATGTTTCCTTAACATAGGAATGGACACGGATGGGCTCACACCAACCCACATTGGCCAGCGTGGTGTGTTTTGGCAAAAAGCTTCAAGCATAATGAACAGTTCAACAAATCTAAAGTTCTCAGTCCCTGCTGACGGCAGCAAGCAGGTGTACAGGAAAGCAGAGAGTGCAAAGTATCACCGGGTCAGCTGCCATGGATTTTATTTAGCAACTTACAGTTGCAGAACCCTTAGTAAATGAAGGAAAACTTCTAGAAATTGAAGAGGAACTTAAACACATTAAATGGGATATTCTAGGTTTAAGTGAAGTTTGATGTAAAGGTGAAGAATTATTAGAATTAAAAAGTGAAAACCTTTTATATTATAGAAGTACAAATGATGGAAGATGCAGTGGAAGTGGATTTTTGATAAATAAAAGAATAAAGGACAACATTATACAGTTTAACAGTAGTTCAGACAGAGTCTCTAGACTGGTTTTAAAAATATCCGAAAGATAAGAATTTCAAATTATTCAAGTTTATGCCCCTACTACAAGCCATACGGATGAAGTTGAGGAATTTTATGAGGAAAGATAAAAAATAAGAGAAAGAAAACAACAATTTACTGTTATAATGGGAGATTTCAATGCAAGAGTTGGTATTCAGTTACAAGGTGAATCAGCTGTTGGTAAATTTGAAGAAGAAATTAGAAATGAACATGGACAAAGATTAGTTGAATTTGGAGAGAGTGAGAATTTATCTATCATGAACTTCTTCTTTAAGAAAAATCCAAAAAGAAAGTGGACCTGGCATAATCCAAGTGGTGGAACAGCTGAAATTGACTATATGCTAGCAAGCAAAAAGTATTTAATTGAAGATTGCACAGTGTTAAATAAGTTTAATACAGGTAGTGACCACCGAATGGTTAGATGCAAAGTGCATATCAATCTAAAAAAAGAAAGAAAAAAGATGTTTAAAGGACTTAGAAGTGGAATTAATATAGGTAAGTTAAAAGCAAACCAAAACTTGCTCCAAATAGAACTTAAAAATAAATTCACTGAATTAACAAATTTGACAGAGGATTATAGATATAAAAAATTTAAATACAAACATAACCAATATACTAATACAAACTGCTATTGAAGTGGCTGAAAAGCAGAAACAGATCAAAAATGATAAATTATCTGATAAAACTAAATCACTATTGAACAAACGAAGAGAAATGAAGATAAATGGAAATGTTGTTTCAAAGAAAATTGAAAATTCTGAACTCTGTAAAACGGTGAGAAAGTGTATCACAGACGATATCAGAAAGTACAATTGTGACTTACAAGGAGAGGACACAGCTGACTACCACCTGATTTGATTGGAAACTGAACTGATGTAATCTAGAACAAAAAATATCGAATACATGTCCAGAAACTGAACTGATGTAATCTAGAACAAAAATATCGAATACGTGTCCGGGCGCTGAACTGATGTAATCTAGAACAAAAAATATTGAATATGTGTCCGAGCGTTTGTGCCAGTGAGCCTTATAAATAAAAATATTAGCGTTTAAAATTTAGATTTCGATGAGCTTAAGAAATAAGAAAGAGAAAAAGAGCGCTTCTAACACTACGCTTGTAGCATAGTGTGTTCGGGCTGATCCCGTACTCTCAAGGTTGCGGCTTCGACGCCCGTCTCTCTGACTTTTTTTTATTTCTGTGTTTTTGTTGCAAAACATTAATTTTATTCCTTGTGATTTAATTCATCGCATTATGTATGTTTTATGTTAAAAATACGAAATATTAAACAATACATTCTGTATACCCGATTTTTATGTCATCTTATCAGGAATATAATAACTACATTTCAATACATTAAATATTAATAAAAAAATCAAATAAAATAAAAATTTAATTATTTTTTAAAATTAATGTTTTGCAACAAAAACACAAAAATAAAAAAAAAGTCAAAGAGAAACAGGCCTCGAAGCCGCAACCTTGAGAGTACGGGATCGGCACGAACACACTATGCTATGAGCGTAGCGTAAGAAGCGCTCTTTTTCTCTTTCTTATTTCTTAAGCTCGTCGAAACCTAAATTTTAAACACTAATATTTTTATTTATAAGGCGTATTGGCACAAACTAAATTTTAAACTCTAATATTTTTATTTATAAGGCGTATTGGCACAAACGCCTTTTAAACGCTAATATTTTTATTTATAAGGTGCATTGGCACAAACGCCTCAGGCAACGTATTCGATATTTTTTGTTCTAGATTACATCAGTTCAGTTTCATCAAAATCGATGGGTTGTCAGCTGTGTCCTCTCCTTGTTAGTTATAAAAAATCCATTGAGGAAAACAAAGATAAAATCTGTAAAAAAACATCTTTGCTGTGGAAGAAAAAAGATTTTTGCTTTAAAAGCCAAAGATGGTAAAATAATTAAAAACCAATAGGATATCTTAAAACGTGTGGAAGAATTTTATTCTGATCTGTATAGAGATACGAGGGTCGGCTGATAAGTCCTGGGCCTGACAATGAAAACAACATTTATTTTTATTTTTTTTTGGTGTTATTTCACAACATATTCACCAAAAAAGGCTAATACATTTTTCATATCGGTGATCTAATTTAGTTATACTATCTTTATAATGCGAAACGTCAAGCTCCTCAAAATAGCTATAAACAGCATCAATAACTGCCTCGCTGTTCTCAAATCATCATCCACCAAGCCATTTTTTGATGTTAGGAAACAGGTGGTAGTCGCTGGGTGCTAAGTCTGGCGAATAAGGTGGATGGGGAAGCAATTTGAATTTTAATTCATTAATTTTAGCCATTGCAACGATTGACGAATGTGCCGGTGGCATTGTCATGGTGAAACGATTTTTTTTTGCTAGATGTGGTCATTTTTTTCTTTACTTTGTCGCTCAGATGCTTCAATAAATTTGCTTAGTACTCACCAGTGATACTTTTACTCTTTTCAAGGTAATCAATAAAAATAATTCTTTGCATCCCAGAAAACACTTGCCATAACCTTGTTAGCTGACAAAACTGACTTTGCCTTCTTTGGAGTTGGTTCACCGGCTGCTGTCCACTGTTTTGACTGTGCTTTCAGTAGTGTAATGATGAACCCAGGTCTCATCCATAGTTACAAAACAACACAAAAATTCTTTGGGATTTCGCTGGTAGAGCACCAAATTCTCACTTGAAACAATCTTCCACCTCAACTTTTTTCTCAGGTGTTAGCAAGCATGGCATCCATCTTGCGCAGAGCTTGTGCATACCCAAAATATTATTTAAAATATTACCTGCACATTCTTTTGACATGTTTACAGCCTCCGCTATCTCGGACAACTTTAACCTGCGGTCTTCCAGCAAGATTTTATGGATTTTTTCAATCATTTCAGGAGTTGTCACCTCCACAGGGCTCCAGGGTAGGGCTCATCTTTCGTGCTCGTACGACCCTTTTTAAAATTCAGAAACCCATCTTTTCACCGCTGTATATGACGGGTGCTCGTACGACCCTTTTTAAATTCTGAAACCCATCTTTTCACCGTTGTATATGACGGAGAAGAGTCTTTTAGTGTGTCGTCCATTTCCTTTTTGATTTCAGAAGGCGTTAAACCTTTTATATAAAAGTATTTTATCACCGCACGTTTTTCCAAATCTTCCATTTTCGTGAAAATATTAATAACATCTTAATCAAAACACTGTCAAACATAGACTAAACAAACTGCTGACCTAAAACTGTTTATATAAGCTAGTTAAGGATAGTATTACAGAATGCCAGAACAAAATTACGTTAATGGCGCCATCTGTGTGTCAGGCCCGGACTTATCAGCCAACCCTCGTACAAATGATAGTTTGGTGCAAAATTCAAAGAGTGAGATACCATCAATTTTGAAAGAAGAAGTTCATCTCGCTATAAAGAAAATGAAAGAAAGGAAGGCACCAGGAGAAGATGGCATCACAGT
>AYEL01085404.1:0-34063 GCA_000484575.1 Olivierus martensii | reverse complement strand
ACGTAATTTTCTAAATGTGTTAAGTAAGAACCGTATTGTAGAAGTACCGTATTATATGAGGATTTCCACAATTTTCAAATCGTGTTGGACCGAAACAGTGTTGTAGGAGAATATATTATATGAGGGATATCTGTATAAATAATTTTAATAAAACTTTGGAAAAATAGCTAAAATTGAATAACGAATTAAATTATATTTTCCAAAACAATTTTGTGCATTTATTCTGTTGCATTTTCAAGTGAGAATGCTTACAGATACTTATAAATATCATGAAAAGTTTCGATTTTAATTTAATAGTTTCACGATTAATTCAGAAAATTTGATTTTATTCAATAAAGCTGTAGATCCTTCTCTGAATTAAATATTCTATTATTGGCCATATTGGCTTCAATGTTTGATTTACATCCAGATCAAAACCGAATTTATATCAGACATTTAGATCGATAAGTCACTCCCTGCATTCTGGAAAAGCCATAATGTAGAGGTTTCAGAATGAATCATCATTTATTTATAAGAATCGAGTGGAAAGTACGATAAAAAGTGATATATAAATATTGATTTTAATTTGTATCTCGAAACCCATTATACACTAGTTGCTTCCGGAATGGATATAAGCCTATATTCTTTCATAATTCATTACTTTAGTAGAAAATACTAAAACAAATACTCTTTATTACACCATGACACGCTATGAAACAATTTATTTCAAGTAATAATAACACTAATCGAAAAGAGTAAACTAAGCTAAGTAATGCCTTTAATATGCTTAATTTTGAAGTTTTATCGACGAATTAAGATGTAGTTACAGAGAAGTTAATTATATAAAATTAATAAAAGAGAAATATATACGGTAGTTTTGTATATAAAAGCAATTTTATGAACTTTTTTAACCAACATATTGTCCAAAAACGCAAAATTTTTAATTTCGAGAAATTAAAAAAAAAATTCTCAAAACTACTAATAAGTTTTTCTTTTAATTTTAACATTAAGAAAAGAAAGAGATACTGTAAATTTATTACTGAACAGTAGTTTGAACAAGTTGAATATACATAAATTATTTCAGAATTATGTAAAATAAAAGTATTATTTTATGCTGTATATATATGCTTGAGCAGATAGAAACTACTAGAAGTGTATACCTATAGAAAATGATATATTCAATAGTATATACAGTATAATTTTTTGTATATATTATTGTATATATAGAAAATGATAGCTACCACAATACCATGCATCACATTCATGGACCGTAAGTGTTTTATGTATATAGATTCTGAATTTTTCGCTGAGCGTGAACAATCATTTTCGAAAATTTTTATGTATTTTATGTAATCAGCATGTATATTTAAACAGAAAAGTTTTTGAGCTTGCTGATCGCATTCATCGCACCAAAAATATAGAAAACATATTTTGATTCATAAATATTAATATATACTATTAAAATTGTAATAAATTATTTTTAGAATGATTATTCTTAAATTTTCAGTCGACTTTAGATTACATAAGAAAAATATATAGGCCTACTATATTCTAAATTTTATTCAAGTCGTTTCAAGGTATTACGTATAGAGACAGTAGAGGGGTAGTTAAAGATAAATGATTATTTCTGAAGAATTTTTTTGATATCTAAAGCGTTTCTATATATTGAATATGAAGATTAAAATTTTGCCTTTCCTTAAGTACTGAATACTCTTCCATATGTCATGTTAATAATTTTTTATAGCAGTATTTAAGATAATGCTATAAAAAATAAGCCAATGTTAAACTATATCATAATGTATTTCTTTTTATTTACCTTATTCATACAAATTATTATAAAAATATGAATGTATATATTTTTAAAATTAAAATTCGATCAAGTATCCAGACATTATCCCAAATTACACAAAGAAATCAAATTCACGTCACAAAAAAAAAACATCAAGATCTATAGAGAAAATTATTTTTCTATAGATTAATCATCTTATAATGCATGCAAGTTATAGTTTCTATAGAATTAACATATTAAAAATTGAAAAAAATAATTTAGAAGCAACATCAATAATTGGAATTGCAAATGTGAGGATCGGAAATCCCCCTATCTTGTCAGAAACGAAGAATTTAATGACGCAATTATTAAAAACAAGATATAATAGATATCATTATTGTTCTTTTCGAGGTAATAAATTATAAATTGTTTATTCAGGTGCCAATGCAAAGTCGAAGACTTGACACTTGAGCCATCTGGAAGTTATATAAGATAGTATCGTCCCGGGATAAGTGAGAAAGGGATCGAACGTATAAAAGAGCAGGACAGATGAGGTCAAGGCTTTTTGCCGACGCTTTTGGTTCGAAGTCTTGCTTCATCTAGTTTTGCTTTCTGATCGCATTCATCGATCAGAAAACAAGACTAGGAAGGAGGACGAAAGGTCTTCATTTTATGGAAAGAAATTGAAGCTTTTCTCTCCAACGATTGTAATTGTGTTATGTGTTTGGATTCAAGATCATTATTTCTAAAGGACTATTACTCAAAGTTCCAACGAGCGTAATTGTGTTATGTGTTTGGATTCAAGATCATTATTTCTAAAGGACTAAAGGATCATTATTTCTAAAGGACTATTACTTAATGGACTAAAGACTGTTATTTTGTAAAGATTTGAGACTAATTCCCAAGTTTCTATCTTCGAACAGGACACAGCTATAGTCAACACCAGGTACCTCTCTTTATTTGTCGGAAGTACGACTGTTGTAAAATTTGAATCTTTTGGTTGCATTTAATCGATTAATAAAGAAGTTGTTGAATCTATTTTCAATGTTGTTCTCTGTCGGAATTAGCCGAGTTGCCTCATTCGTGATCCTTATCCGCCAATCGTTTGTGGACCATTTTTTAGGACTAACGCCTATTGTTTCCGAATTTCCGTTTCCGGTCGGAAACCCACACAAAAAATGATTCTTGATTTATTTCTCGTTTTTTATCTATCCATTTTTCTATGTAGAGATGATATTGCACGCCGAGATTTGCAGTATTATTGAGAATTGCTTGAAAAATCTCAGCAGAGAATAGGGAACATGACAACTACTGAATTAAATACTATCGTTGTTAAGTATACGGATATATATCACTGCGCTTATTCAGTAGAAGATACATTTTCGTTAAATATCTTTCTCTAGACTACGGTAAATGTGTTTAAGCTCACATTTTTCGTCAACGATTTAAAAATTGATAAATTATACAAGGAATTGCATATTATCATCTTCTTCACACTTATTTTCACTTGGACGATTTATCCATTGTATTGTTTTTTAGAGGTAATTCTTAAAGCTTCACCTGTGACCTGCAAATACAGAAATATGTGAAATTCTTTTCCATAAATCTGTTCAATACTGCTATGAGTTTGAACAGAAATATATATTTCAGTTTTATCTGAAAGGTTTACACGAAACAATCATATTCATTGGATGAAAATGTTTAAAATATAACAAAATTTTCTTCTTACTATAACAAATGTTGCTTTGTCATATCCAATTCTTGTTTACCAAATGCACAGCACATCGTAAATACGAAACAATTTTCTGTTTCTAAAATAAACTTAAAGATGATAAAAATGTGATTTATTTAAGTTTTTAATTCAAAATATTTTGAAAAACTGTACGGTTTGCTCCTATTTTTCGTTTAAATAATGTAAGAGGCGTGGAGTAAAGCCTGGAACACACCGCATATTTTAAAAGATTAATTATGTTGTTTGAAATTACTAAATATTTTAAATAATAATAATAATTTTAAAATGTTTTATTTATTATTGTTGTTATTAAATTATAAAAACCTGTTATTTAGTAGATATAATTATTTAATAGTTTTGAAATAAGTAAATATTGTTCAAATATAAGTTATTATATATATTCATATTCAGTTTAATTATATTTGAACTATTTTAGATATGAATAAATATAAAAATTGAATGCAGTTTTTTTTTTGTGTAAAAACTGAAAATAATATCTTTTATGATATGTATTAATAAATATTAATATTGATTTGTTAACTAAGTAGTATTTTAGAATTTTTTATTTGAATTAGACAAAATAAGTCTTTACTTGAAAATAGAATCATAAACACTTGCCAAATGTAATTCAGCCAAGAAAATCCAATGTATACAGATTGTAGTAATTGCTATAGATAGTGTAGTAGGAATGATAATCTATTATTTAATTTTATATTGATTTATTATAGTTATTAACTATTAATATGTCTATTGTTTGTTATTTTTATAGAAATGTCATTGTTTACATTATTGCCTAATATATTTAATTAAAAGTTTCAATACTTTTATATATTAAATTTATATGCTCAAGTATAATTTGATTCCCTTAATTCAGTTTCTAAAAACAGTAAAAAAATAAACATATATAAACTGATCAATAGATTTCAAGAGTCAGAATAATATATCTATTGTAATAACTAAATAGATTTTTTTATAATTTTTAAAAACTTTCAAAATCACTTTGCTGTTTAAATAAATATTGGCACTTACAAGGGGAGGTTCAGACATTCGGGTCACCGATTTATTGAAATTGCGCATACTTGTAGTAGTCCCCTAGGACAATATAATGTGTAAGCAATAAAGTGCATGACTCAAGCATTGTCGAGAAAATCGCACAAGAAGTTTCATACTGAGTTCATAAAATCTAAAATTTAATTATCTTTCAAATGTCTCAGTAACATAGTTATTGAAGATTTGTTTTTTTAATTTTGTGATCGCTGGTTCAATTCTTAGCTTTTTGACAATTTTTTTATTTTTATTTATTTTATTATTATTATTATTTTTCTCTTTCATAGTTTTTATATAAATACAGTTATTTTATATTTTTTTTTGTTTTAAATATTTTATATATGTTTATATCAAAATATTTTTTTATTTGTTTTAAATATTTTATTATGTTTATATCAACATGATTTCTATATATTTTTTGTCAATAGATGATGCCACTTTCTATTCTATAAAAATACTAACTTTTCGACTGCAATATGAATGTGGTGCATTTGAAAATTACTTCTCTCAGCAATTGTAACAAATAAAAACTATTCCGAATGACTTTCATTGATAGTCTTTAACAATCATTGAATGTAATAAAAACCAAACAATGTTTAGCAAAATCAGTTCCCGATGTTGAAGTTGATTCACAATTAATGAACGATATAGACCAATTAAGAAGCCGAAGATGTTGATTTCATTTCATTTGAAACAAAAATAAAATTAGTGAATCTAGCTAAAAATCATGGTGTCTATGCAATCTCCATAGAAAAGGTTCTTGTAAATTATTAAAGATGGGAAAAAATATCAAAATTGGAGGAATATTTTCCAATAATTTGCCATTATCAATAATTATAAATTTTAGTATTAATAGTTAATTATTACAAGCTAATATTCTTATAGAATGGAAAATGGCACCATCTGTTGACAAAAAAAAATGTATCAGTATAGTATATACATAAATATATTTAAAACAAAACCATCGTTGATATAAACATATATAAAATATTTAAAACAAATTAAAAATTATAAATAACTGAATTTATATAAAACAATGTAAGAGAAAAATAATAATAATGAAATAAATTGATAAAATTTATATAAAACAATGTAAGAGAAAAATAATAATAATAAAATAAATAAATAAATTAAAAAACAATGTAAGAGAAAAATAATAATAATAAAATAAATAAATAAATAAAATTGCAGAGAAAAATAATAATAATAAAATAAATAAATAAAAATAAAAAAAATTGTCAAAGCTAAGAATTGATCGTGATCACTCAATTAAAAAAGCAAATCTTCAACCACTGCACTACTGAGATATTTGAAAAATAATTAAATTTGAGATTATATTAACTCAGTACGAAACTTTTCATGCGATTTGAGTAAGTGCACTTTATTGCTCACACATTATATTGTCCTAGGGGACTATTACAGGTACTCAATACGAAACTTCTCGTGCGGTTTTCTCGACAATCCTGGAGTAGTGTCAATACGAAACTTCTCGTGCGATTTTCTCGACAATCCTGGAGTAGTGACATTATATTGTCCTAGGGGACTACTACAAGTATGTGCAATTTCAAAAAACTCGGTGACCCGAATGTCTGAAGCTCTTCTTGTTAGACAAAGAAAAAAAATTTGTTGCATCAAAATGTCATAATGAAGAAAATTGCACAGGGAACAAATCAAATCATGTCATGTTATATTCAGTTGTGTTTCTCAACATCTAGTAATCTGTTTTCTTACTGAATCTAATACACAAAGAAATAAGATTTTAAGCAGGATAATAACAAGTGGTAATATTTTCAGCCTTCTATGGCCACCTTTAGTCACATCTTATAAGTTTACTGTTAGTTCTCAGTTTGAATTCTTGCTTAATGAGTTCCTGAATTTAAGATTTTTTTTTAAATATAAAGTATCAAAAATTCTGAAAATATGAATTTGCAATAAATAAATGATAAACATTCATAAAAAGACATTTCAAACCATATACATAGTTATACAATATAGTACAACTGCATTTGTAACAAAAAAAACTGTTACAAAATTGGAAAAATCAAAATGGTGGCTGAAAAGTGGAAGTAGCATACCCTCTGATTTTACTGGCATATTATATAAATAACTTCCATTCCTTATTTCTATCTAAGGCAGTAGTTCATTTATATAAAAGAGTATCTACTTATCTGCTAATAATAATGAAAAATAAAAATTCTTTAATATTTTTATAACATATATAAATCATTATTAATTCATGAACTATTGATTTTTTTTGGCCTTAATTTTATTGTTGTCAAATTGCATTGTTGAGAATAGAAATCCTGATTTTAACATTATGTCTATAGAAAAATTGATTCTTGGTTTAGGAGTTCTTATTTTATAAGCAATTTCCAGGTTCAAATTAACTAAAAAAAAAAAAAAAAAACTTGTATGTTCTTTTTCTATGTCAACATGTGATATAGGCCAAAAAAAAAAAAAAAAAAAAAACTACTTGTATGTTCTTGTTCTATGTCAACATGTGATATAGGCCATCTTAACAAGTACAATCTATATCACTTGTTGATACAGAATGAAAACACACTTTTTAGATGCTGCTGAGGAAGATTAGAAACATTATCATCTGTTAGCTTTGTACTTACTAATAATAAATTATTGTTTTCTTGCTTAAAGTGCTTGTTTTATTATCTATATCATTATATAAACAGCAGAACTTAAAAGTTTATAGATTTTAAAAAAGCAAAACTTTTACTGAATTATAACAGCTCTGCACCATTTGACATGTAATTCTTAATAAAAGTTTTTATTGTATATCATCAATTGATTTAGATTAATTCATCATGTTGTTGATATATTAAACTCTAATTTTTTGTACAATACAATTTTGTTAAAGTTTTAAAAAGTTCAAAGAAATGTTAATTTTTTTCTATAATTTCTGAATCTAAACAAAAATATTAACAAACGATTAATATTTTTTTTGAGATCAGCAAAAAAAGTTAATATTTTTTAAAAATATTAACAATTTTTTAATTTTAAATTAACTTATTTAACTTTTTTGTTAATATTAACAAAAAATTCAAATGATAGACAATCAAAATATATAAAGGAAATTTTGCTGTAATTGTCAGAAGTGATCAGAATACATGTGATCACCAGAAGTACAAATTTGATGCCTTAAATCAGATACAAACTAATCATTCTGTATTGCTAAATAATCAAACTATCAGAATCAGAAATCAAAATAAAAAAAAATTAACTATAAGCATTCAATAAGATTCTATTGTATTTTATTTAAAAAATTTTTCAACTAACTACATAACTTGATTTAGTTGGAAATCACACAAATTATTTGATTAGGAATATTGGGGATTGTTGCATTTACATTTAATAAAAATAGATTAATTAATGATATAAAAGCAGTCATTATATTTAGAAGTGTAATATGGAAAAACAATAGAAATGTATAGACCAGAGGTGGCCAAACTGTGGCTCACGAGCTACATATGGCTCTTTGGTACCTTCAGTGTGGCTTCATATGATGAAAGTCAATTGTAAATATGAAGAAAACTACTTATTTAAGTTAAACAAATTACATATATATTATTTTTTTATCTATTGTAAAAAGTAGTATGCATCTGAAATAAACAATTTTTGAAATAATTATTAAGATTACCCAAAATGCTGATACTATTCTCATTGATTCAGAAAGAAAATGCGGCTCTCAAGTATTTGAGATTCTCCTATATGGCTCGTAGTGACATGAAGTTTGGCCATCCCTGGTATAGACAAAAAACATAATGTTGATAGTTATTTTAATCCAATTATTGCATTAGCTGAAAAGTGGAGATTAAGAAATTACTAATAGATTGTTGTGGGAACAATTTTTAATTTGCAAACATATTTGTTAATGTATTGAATAAAATTATTCCCATAACAGTATCCTAGTACAGTAATACCCCGAAGTTACACGATAGGTGGGACCAACGAAAATCATGTAAGTTGGCAGTAATACCCCGAAGTTACACGATAGGTGGGACCAACAAAAATCATGTAAGTTGGGGTACAACTTTGCATATAAATGCATATAAATTTGGTTTAATTGGGACCAAGGACTAATAAAAACACTAATTTAGAAGAAAAATATTTAATAAAATTGCAGTTCTTTATACATATTAATACAAAATACAGTGGTATCTTGGTTAACAATGGTAATTCATTCCAGAATTACTGTTGTTATCCAAGGTGCGATTTCCCATAAGATTTAATTGAAAATTGATTAATTTGTTCCAGTTCCTCCTCACAACCATAGTAAATATTAAAAATGCTGATAAAACTCATTTATAATGTCCTAAAAATATGGAAAATATCATTTATTTATTATATAGGAATACCTCGATTATCGCAGTTAATGTTGCCACGAAAAATACCGCAATAATCGAATCCACGATAATCGGGATAAATAATGCGTGTAAAATAGATGATCATTGCCACGGATTTTTCAAATATATTAATTAAATTTTATGTATAAGGTAAAAAAAGAAATGTGTCGAACGTGCTAATCTTTTAAGTTGATTACTCTACGTTTCTTCTTGATAGCTGTAGCCTTGATATCATCTTTGTTTCTTTTAGCATTCATTGTAGGGGTAAATAAGAAGAAAAATAAATATTCACATGTACTTCAAGTAAAGGTGGATGGAGAGTAATGAATGGTGAGCAGGCACGATCGGATAAAAACGAAGCACTACTTGGAGAGTGGCGACTTGAACTAAATGTAATTCTGGTTTGCATATGCAGTGGGCTACATCACGCAGCCGCGATAATTCGAATTTATGGGCATATGTAATGGGCTACATCTCGCGGCCGCGATAATTCCAATTTCACTGCAATAATTCGAATTTTGGTATCAAATTATAAACCGCGATAAATCGAAAATTGCAATAATTGAAACCGCGATAATCAAGATGTTCCTGTATTTGCTACCAAAAAAATTAACATTAATAAGATGTATTGTTCATGAAAACAGTTTTTAATTATCAGTCTTCACCAGAAGGACAGTTGGGCTCACTTTGGAGTTTTTTGACAAAGAAACTCGTAAATACTGATTAGCAGCTTATAGATTCAACAATTATTATATAAGATTTGATTTTGCCTTTTGATGGCAAACGAACAGTGACACAGCACTTGCCGATTTATTGTCTATATGAACTGTAGGATCTCAGACAGACTTTTTTTTTATCCGAAACTGCGACATCACACCACTTGCAGGTGTCAAGTAATATATATATATATATATAACAAACAAACAATAGAATCTGAGTTTGTTCACAAAATTTAAAATAATCATCTAGAAATCATCTCCCCCTGCGAGTGGGGGTTAGAATACACCCGTCGTCTGACCCGCGTGTCGTAAGAGGTGACTAAAGGGTCCCCAATCTTAAGGTGTGAGCTATCGTGCCGAGAAGATGAATGGCGGAGGGAAAGAAGTCTTGAACAGTGCCTGTCCAGAGCTTGGTCGTCTTGGCGGATGGGGGAAACTTCCGGGACCTTATGTGGGTACAGGCGGGCCATGCCCACATCGACATTTTACACCTGCCAGTCTAAAACCTCGCATGGAGGAAAAATTAATTAACAATTCTAAAAACCCAAAAAAATCATCGGGCACTCTTTCAAAGAGAGCCCGCATTGATGCCAAAGTAGTGAGCGTTAGCGTAGCACCATCTGGTAATAAACCTCTTACCTGCTTTATTATTGCTCATTCAGAGTCTGATGTATCGCTGGGGAAACTATCCCCTTTCTTTATAGAAAGAGCCGTTCATGGCATTTCTTCTGACGTTCAGAACATTAAAAAGCTCCGATCAGGAGATCTTTTATTAGAAGTGCATCACAACAAGGCTGGTGTCTTCTTACAGTCAAAAAATTTAGCTGATAAAGCAGTGTCCTATCTGCACAAAACCCTCAATTCATCAAGAGGGGTGATTAGTGAACCAGATCTAATGGATGTTACTGACGAGGAGTTGTTGCAGGGATTTGCCTCTGCTGGTGTAATTAGTGTCCGTCGCGACAGCAAGCAAATCCCCACAAGGAACATCATCAGGATGTTACTGACGAGGAGTTGTTGCAGGGATTTGCCTCTGCTGGTGTAATTAGTGTCCATCGCGACAGCAAGCAAATCCCCACAAGGAACATCATCTTGACATTCAATACTCCTCAGCTGCCAGATTCCATCAACACAGGTTATTTACATTGTAAAATCAGAGCATATGTTCCTAATCCGTTAAGATGCTTCAATTGTCAGCGATACGGTCATGGAGCAAAAACTTGCCGTGGTAAAGCCACCTGTCCCAAATGTGGCAAGGACAACCACGGTGACGAAAACTGCACTGGTGGACTGTGTTGCATCAATTGTGGTGGGAATCATCCAGCATATTCTCGATCCTGCTCTACCTGGAAGATCAAGAAAGACATTCAGTCAATCCGAGTCATTCAGAACATCTCTTATGCCGAGGCTCGCAAGCAAGTTGCCCCATTCCATCTGGCGAAGACGTTTGCAGCTGCAGTGAAGAGTAAAAACACCACCTCCATTGGTGTTCAAACTGAGATCTCCTGCCCACCCGCTGAATCATTTGCAGAATGGATGAAAAAGATCTGCAATCTTTCACAAGCCCCGAAAATAACATCATCTACAACTACCATTCTGTCCATAGCAACTAACCCTCAACAACCTGCACCACAAAGTAATGCTAAGCAACAACGAAAGAAACGATTAGAAATCCAGAAGCCAATAGCAAGAGACACCAGCCAGGAGCGTTCAGAGTTATCTGCCGACAGCTCCGTACGTCCCTAATCCCTTGAGATGTTTTAACTGTCAACGTTACGGTCATGGAGCAAAAACTTGCCGTGGTAAAGCCACCTGTCCTAAATGCGGAAAGGACAACCACGGTGATGAAAATTGTGCTAGTGGACTTTGTTGCGTCAATTGTGGTGGAAATCATCCGGCATATTCTCGATCCTGCCCCACTTGGAAGATCGAGAAAGACATTCAGTCAATCCGAGTCACTCAGAACATCTCTTATGCCGAGGCTCGCAAACAAGTCGCCCCATTCCATCTGGCGAAGACGTTTGCAGCTGCAGTGAAGAGTAAAAACACCACCTCCATCGGTGTACAAACTGAGATCTCCTGCCCACCCGCCGAATCATTTGCAGAATGGATGAAAAAGATCTGTAGTCTTTCACAAACATCGAAAACATCATCATCTACAACTACCATTCTGTCAATTGCAACTAGTCCTCAACAACCTACACCACAAAGTAATAGTAAGCAACAACGAAAGAAACGATTAGAAATCCAGAAGCCAATAGCAAGAGACACCAGCCAGGAGCTTTCAGAGTTATCTGCTGACAGCTCAGAAGAGATGGAAGTGGGGAATTCCGCCTCACAACAAAATGAAAAATTATCAAAGAAGAAAAAAGGGAGGACACCGATTCTCCCCCCTACATAAATTCCATTAATGGATAATACAATTATTCAATGGAATTGTCGTGGTCTCTACCACAATCTTGCTGACGTTAGGTCCCTAATCTCTTCATTCAATCCTGCTTGTATTGCTCTCCAGGAAACACATCTTAAACCTGGAGACGCATTCTCACTGAAAAACTATAGCATCCTCCGTAAAGACAGTACCAGTCATGATCGTGCCAGTGGTGGGGTTGCAATTCTGGTGGCCCACCATATTCCATCTTTGACAGTTAACGTCAATCAGACCTTCAGGCGATTGCAGTACGTCTTTCGGTTGGATTTTACTTCATGTTATGTACAGTCTACCTACCTCCTGACGAAAGGGTAGACGAAGCGGACCTAAGAACATTAATTGATCAGCTGCCCACTCCGTATTTTCTGTTAGGCGATTTCAACGGACACCACCACATATGGGGATGTGATGATATTAATTTTCGTGGTAGGACCGTTGAAAAAGTGCTATCAGATTACCATCTCGCACTTTTGAATACTGGAGCTCACACTTATTTTCACGCGCCTAGCCGGACATTCACTGCCATCGATCTCTCGATTTGCTCACCTGATCTCCTCCCAAAGTGGAATTGGCATGTCAGCAATGACCTGTACAGGAGTGACCACTTTCCCATCTTTTTAACATCTTTGGGACCAGGGTGTTACCATCTATCCCGCCCAACAAGATGGAAGATTGAATCTGCAGACTGGAAACGTTTTACCAGACTTGCTTCAATAACAGCAGACATGGTTGAGATCCCAGATGTCAATGATGCAGTTGGGACTGTCACGGAGCACATCATAGAGGCAGCTGAAGAATCTATACGTAAAACTTCAGCAAGATTTCGCAAAAATCATAGACCTTGGTGGAACCACGACTGTGAGATGGCCCACAAAACCAAAAGAAGGCGTGGGGTATTTTCCGCAGGTATCCCACTCAAAGAAACCTCATTGCCTTCAAACGTGCAAAGGCCAACTTTCGAAAGAATCCGACGTCAGAGCCAAAGGGATTCTTGGAGGAGGTACGTTTCTACCATCACATCCTTTACTAGTTTCAAGGTGGTATGGAACAAAATCCGTAAGATCAATGGAACAGCTACATTCCATCCAATTTCCATGCTCGAACACAATGGTGTAATTGTTAGCGACTATCAGGGTATTGCTAATATGCTCGCAAGCACATTCTCTTCTGTTTCTAGCAGTAGAAATTATCCTGATTCTTTTCAATCCATAAAGTCGCGTGTCGAAAACGCTCCCTTGAACTTCAGGCCCTCTAGACCTGAAGAGTACAACACTCCTTTTACAATGGTCGAGCTTCACACGTCTTTGCACCGTTCTGGCAATACTGCTGTAGGTCCGGATTCCATCCACTACAGCATGTTGAAACACCTTTCGCCAGATTCTCTTACTAACATCTTGTTCCTCTTCAATCGAATTTGGGCAGAGCATGTGTTCCCATTATCCTGGACTAGATCTATTATCATCCCTTTCCCCAAACCAGGAAAAGATCCCAAGAACCCTTCTCACTATAGACCAATTGCTTTGACTAGTTGCCTTTGCAAAGTTCTAGAACGTATGGTGAACTACCGCTTAGTATATTATTTAGAAAAATTTGGCCACCTTTCACCATACCAGAGCGGATTTCGTTCTTCCCGGAGCACAACAGACAATTTGATACGCCTTGAGACCTCTATTCGAGAAGCCTTCGTGAGACGCGAACATCTGGTATCCATCTTTTTTGACATTGAGAAGGCTTATGACCGGGCCTGGCGGTTCGGCATTCTCCGCGACCTCCACCAATGTGGTTTGCGTGGGAACCTGCCGATATTCATCAGGAACTTTTTACATCGTCGTTCCTTCCAGGTCCGCATCGGATCTGTTTTATCTACTCCCCATATACAGGAGGAAGGTGTACCTCAAGGCTCTATTTTAAGTGTCACATTGTTTGTTTTAAAAATCAACGCTATTGCAACATGCTTACCTCCATCTGTTAAATGCTCCTTGTATGTTGACGACTTCCAGATCTCCTGCCAATCCACCAATATGAGGCTTATTGAGAGACAGTTGCAGACTGCTTTAAATCGGATCACTAAATGGTCTTCCGAGAATGGGTTTTCGTTTTCGCCACAAAAGACTTCTTGCGTCCACTTTTGCCAAAGACGTGGCCTCCACCTGGATCCGGAGGTCTTCCTAGCTGGCATTCCCATTCCCGTTCTGAATGAAGCCATATTTATAATAAATTATTTATTTATTTATTGCATTTGAATTTGTATGAATTTTATTTATTTATAATAAATAAAATTAATTAATGATTTGTATATACCATATAAAGTAATCTATTTGTTTCACAGGTTTGTTAATGTTGAATTTCATTGTCGAACTTTGTTTGATCCTGGGGTTTGTGGAAGTCAGCCTTGTCAAAATGGTGGAACTTGCCAATCTACGGATAATGCCTTCACATGTCAATGCCTACCAAGATTTCTTGGAACATTCTGTGAGATAGATACTAATCCATGTGATTCAAATCCTTGCCTTAATGGTGGAACATGTCACAATCTAAATAGGAATTTTCAATGTGATTGTCCTATAGGTTTAAGTGGTAAACGTTGTGATTATGGCCGTTACTGCAATCCAAATCCATGTCGGAATAATGGTGTTTGTGAAGAAGGAACTGCAAATCCAATTTGCAAATGTCCAGGGTTTCATGGTGAATTATGCCAATATGATATTGATGAATGCCAGAATAATCCCTGTGCTGCTGGTTCAACTTGTATAAATATGCATGGTGCATTTCAATGTCAATGCCCACCAAATATGACAGGATCTCTTTGTATGGAACACATATATATCACTTCTATAACATCATCTAGTTGGAATACAACAATAGAGGAAATCATTGGCATAGCATTAGTTATATTTATTATTTTTCTATTGGCATTGATGTTAGTATGTTGTTGGAGATATAGATATAAAAGATATCAGCAAAGACCAAATAATGAGAATGTAGATGTTCCTGGTCATAATGAATTTTTACTTAAAAATCCAGTTGGTGAAAAAGAAAATTTGCAAAGATATAATAAAATTACAAATTTAGAAGTAACTAATTTTGCAACTCCTCCACTTCCACCCCGTCCATCATCATATACTCCAACAACACAAGAATCTTTAATTGCATTAAATAATTTTGATAGAGTTCGAAGTTATGGTAGTGCTGCAGATGACCTTGACAATATACCAAGGTATACTAGTGATTTACAACAAAATACCAATCGTGCATTACCTGTCAGCATTGCACCCAATCTACCTCCTCTTCCCCCTTCTAATTCAGCATCTGATAGTGAATCTCTACGGAAAAATAACTGGGAACATGAAAACAGCAATCTCAATGATAAAGTTTTTGAAGATAAAATTCAAATAGGTAAGTTTAATATTAGTTTATGTAATAATAGAAATTAATTAATTTTATGTTTGAAAAGAAAATAAAAATCAAGTTAAATTAATTTTTCATTTCATAATGTACACATTGCCATGATTATGAATATACAGTTTATATAAATTTAACCTCAATCTCAGTATTGACTTAAATAATAATTTTGTATTATTGTATGGCTCATTGACATAATATTTCAACATGCAACAATTATTTTTCATGTTATCCTCTTTACAACTGATTATAATATTTTTCCTTGATAATCCAACTGTAGTGAGACTAATCTTTATCTCAAATACAGATATCCCTCCTATAACAATGGTAGATAGGTTTCTGAAAAATACCATGTTATATAAGATCTGGAGCCAGTGCAAAAAGGAGAGCTACATTCCAAAACCAATTAAAAAATTAATTCCACATAAGAAATTTAATTTTTATTAAGAATATTAATAACACGAAATATGAAAAAATAAAATACACCCATACCTCGCTTTATGGCCTAGATACGTTCTGGAAAAGTTGGCCATAAAGCGAAAAGCCGTATAACAAAACAATTATTTTGATACAAATTCATTGGATCTGTTCCAATTTTTTATAAAATAATATAGCTTTTAGTAGTTCATAAAGCATTTTATTCTTTCTATTTCCTATAAAAATGCTTGTATAAAAATTGAAGTATAAAAGCACTACTTGCAAGGTAATAACAGTTTTATTAGCATATAACGTTTCCGGACATATTCAGTCCCTCTTCAATGTACCCAAACAAGATGATACTGGCGCACACCGATATTATACAAAGGCCTTACAAAATGTCCTTAAGAAACCCTTAAGGGAGACACAATCCAGAGTTGCGTGGAAGAGGGGTACTAATCTTTATAACATTCTTAGTAATAATAAGGACCAAGTCCCAGGGCATAGAAAATCAGGTGTATATAAGATTCCCCTTACTAACTGTCAAGATGATTCCGAAGCTTGGTACATTGGCAGTACAAAAAGGAACTTAGCCAAGAGGATAAGTGAACACAAGAAGGATATACTGGAAGGGAGAATGACAACAGCCTTGGCCAGCCTCGCCTATGAGAAAGACATCGATATACACTGGTCGGAAGCTATAGTTCTCAAAGCGCAATAATTGGAATTTTGGTATCAAATTATAAACCGCGATAATCGAGGTATTCCTGTACCATCTTTAACAAAACATTATAAAATAGAATTCTATTTTATAATGTTCCGTTAAAAGATGGTATTTAACTAAATGTATGGTACGAAGAGGGACCAAACATAGGTCTGAAAACGTTATACCATAATAAACTTGTTTATGCTTGCTAGTAGTGCTGTTTTGACTTATATTTGGTTTTAAACAAGTAGTTTTCTCCAAGATGTTATTATAAAATTATTATTAAAAATAGAAATTGGCTTATACTTGAATTCAAAAATACATACTTATACAAAGATATTTGATGCTGAAAGTTCACCATATTGCTTATGGATCTAACATGTTTTTAAATGTTTGTTTAAAAACATTTTTACATACTCATTTTTTGCTAAGTCTTTTCAGTTTTGTATGTATGATGTTATGAAATGTAATTTTAATTAATTAAACTGTGACTGATATTTACAAAAGTTCTTTTGTTTTATTAAACAAATTATTTAAAATTTTTTTTTTTTTTTACACAAATTTATAATAATTTATACAGAGAATAAAATTTATATTTTTTATATAATGTATAATGTTATTTTCTATTGGTTTTTAAAATACAGGTAGGCCTCGATTAGCGCGAATAATTGGTTCCACGATTTCTATACAGGTAGGCCTCGATTAGCGCGAATAATTGGTTCCACGAATTTCTCTAATTGAAAGTATAGCGAATAATTGGTTCCACGAATTTCTCGCGCTAATCGAAGTATTACTCTATGGAAATATGTAATTGGTTCTTGCTTTGTGAGATTCCAGCCATTAGCTAAGTGGTAATTGGTTCTTGCTTTGTGAGATTCTTAACTCTATGGAAAATATGGTAATTGGTTCTTGCCTTGTGAGATTCCAAATTAACTATATGTAAAATATGGTAATTGGCTTTTGTGAGATTCCGGCATTAGCTTTAGCTAACTTCACAATGAATAACTACAATAAACTTAACACTAACTGTATAGCTAACTTCACAATGAATAACTACAATAAACTTAACACTAACTGTTCAAGAAAAATTTATTTTCATATTTTACATCATCGTTCATCATCTAAATTAATAACTCACCAGGAATTGCGTCTCATATCATAATCAAACTAACCGCCAAATCAAAACCAAAGTAGCAAATCGAAAGCGGAAGTTGAGCGCAGTCTGGCTGCCAATTCTGGGTCGAGAATTGAGTGAGTCAGCCGGATTGTGGAGAATGGGGATCGACGGGCCGGGCCCGGACCCCATGATAAATATTTATCACCCCTTGAAAATATTTTGCCAACAGATGACGCCAATTTCCATTCTATAAGAATACTAAGTGACGGGGCGAAACAATCCCTTCTACAGGATACTCGCTTCTGTGGAGGACAGAATCGATGGGCTGGGCCCGGACCCCATTCAAGTTACAAAAGCCCATTTGGGCTTTTGTAGCTTTGTGTGGCGGCTCTTGGTGACCGCCCAGCTCTCCCACCCCTAAGGCCGCCCCTGAATGGGGTCCGGGCCCAGCCCATCGATTCCGTCCTCCACAGAAGCGAGTATCCTGTAGAAGGGATTGTTTCGCCCCGTCACTTAGTATTCTTATAGAATGGAAATTGGCGTCATCTGTTGGCAAAAAATATCCATGGGTTTATTTAATATTTTTCGCATTTAAAAAGATTGGATTATTGTCCAAAATAACTGAAAATATCATTTAAATATCACGTCATATAATGTTAAAATACTGTACAGTATATGCATCGATGAATATGGTATATGCAACGTCCTTGGATATATGTAATCATTATTTTAATATTAAATAACAGAACTAATTATTTCTAACATATAGAAAAACGTAATGAGACATTGTTGTCACATGTTTGTTCTTGGCATAATTAATTAAAAATAGTTTATAAAATGGATAATTTTGATTTTCAAAATCATATTTATATTTGAATCCAAATTCTAAATAATAAAGTGTTAAATCAAATTTTGAAAGCAATGACTTTTTTGATTTATAAATCGAAATCAAATTAATAATGGATAATATCAAAATACAGTAATTAAACAATCATTTTGTATTTATACTGAAGTTAGTCAATTCAATCGTTCAAATAAAGTGAAAATAATATTTTTACGCCAAGTAAGCATCCTTGGCAAGCACATACACCATGTTCTACCATCTTCGCTAAATGTTTTTGCTAGAAATATGAAATTTCTATTATATATTTGTTTTTTTAATTAATAATGTATAAGATATTTAAAATCAATTATTAATTAAAATAAATTGTCTGCATCTTATTCGTATTCTTTCTTGGAAAGTACAATATCGTATTTAAATTTATCATAAATAGGAGGCGCATGAAATAGAAAGGCGGAAGAAAGAGCTTCAATGTTTGGGAAGGAGTGGTTTTTACATCCCTTATGGATCTTTCGTTGACATTTTCTTGCTATATAAAAGCGTATTTTATCTATCATTAATAGAAATTGTATTTTTTTTAATGTATAAATGCTTTAGATGATGTAGTAAGAAAGAAATGTCATCTCTCCTAATACAATGGGGAGTTGTATTGGATCGCCACGCAGCAGACCTTCGTCGGCGATTGAATCGACAGATGGAAGTTTTCAACAAAATGGTAAACAGTTAAAGGACTTTTATTTTCTTGAGATGAAGACTTTTAAGTTGACTAATAAATTTTCAATTTGTAATAGTTATCGGCATAGACACACACAAGTATCTAAGCGAAATGTTCGGACAGTTGATAAACATTACAATTTGAGGGGTAGGTAGGATAGTTCTAACTCGTTCCATATTCGATCAGTTTTTATTAATGAAATTAAAAGTCTTTGAATATAAAGAAATTAGGTGAATTAGCAGTCATGTTTGTAAATTTTTATTCTATGGCAAAACTTCAATAATATAATTTGGTTTAGATCAATATTTGATAAAGTTAAATTTGTTTGTTTGTTCTCCAAGTAGAGTTTTTAACTTATTATTATTTTGGAATGTTTATTTAGCCTACGCAGATATTAAGAGTTAAAGATCGAAAATAAATAGTTACAGTAAAAGTCTTTGAATATAAAGAAATTAGGTGAATTAGCAGTCGTGTTTGTAAATTTTTATTCTATGGCAAATAAATAGTTACAGTTTAATTGTAAAATAAATAAATTCATCATGATAAAATTATGATGAATTGAAATAAGATTAGGGAAAATTTTATAAAAAAATCACTTTTGATGAAAATTTTGAAATATTTTCTCTTAGTTCAGTTTGAATGTTAAGATTCACTATCCTTACCTGTGACAAAAATGCAAATTGAATTTATATTGTATTATAAATTAAAGTTTTCTAAAATTTTCACATTTTGTATATAAATTATACAGATAGTCCTTAATTTACTAATAAGGTAGGTTTCTATTTTTATAATCAAGTCATAAGTTAGTTAGTCAAAAGTCAAAAATTTATTTATTAATTAATTATTACCATTATTCACAATACAGTATCACAGTAAATTAATGAATGCAAAATAAAAAATATTGTACAAAGTGGATTGTCAGTATAAGCATTCCTGATATACAGTACTTTCAAATTTACAAACATGTCATTTTGTTTTCAAATTTCAGATGAATTTTAAACATTATCCCAAATATTACTAAATTAACAAATGATCATTAGTGGATTATTTTGGAATTAACTACAATTAATAATAACAATTTAATTCCAAAATAATCCACCAAGTATCATTTGGCTAGTTCAGTATTATTTGGAATATAATTCTCTTAGCTAAAATTGTATTATGATGTATTATTACACATTTTTATAGCAAAATATCGTGGTGAGAAATATAATGTATAACTATACAGTTATTTAACATCTTATAGCAGTATTTTAAAATGATGGAATTTATACTAAAAAAACTTGCACTGTATAATTCAATCTTTTTATTCAAATCTCTGAAATAAAGAACTTTGATTGACCCAGTTATGAAATATATTATAAAATACATTATATGCAATGGTTTCAGTACTTATGGATATCTTGTAACAATGATTTCTAAGTTATAAACAAAACTTGCATGCAAATTAAGTTTGTAATTTGAAAATATCCTGTATATCAAATTATTATGCATGCTCATAAAAGTGAATAAATTTCATACTTAATGGGACAAAAATATAGTTGGAATGCTACTATAGTATTAACATGGTATATGCATTAAATACAAATGATCCAATTTATTATTATTATTCCATGCATTACAAGTAATAAAGAGAAATTGCAAATATGTACAGGAAAAGGTTTATTTCATAGTGTTTTCAGCCTTATATAAAGTCATCATTTGCTATATAAATTAACTGATCACATTTTGTAAAGCTGAAATTGTTAAAGTGTGAAATTTATTCCTGTATAGAACTGTTAATTTTCTTTTATTATAAATAATTTACTATAGACCTGATTAGGGCTAACAGCATTGCCCCAAATCTTAATATTGATATTTTGGTATTTTTAATTAATGAAACTGGGATAATGATATCATAAATTAAAAAATATAAAACAAGCATTAAAAAATAAAAAATATTAAAAACAAGAATTTTTCTCAATGAGTTCTGATCACAATTAGAGGAATGTTTTAAATCAAATGTGACAAAAAATTATTAAAAATAGTTATTCAAAAAATAAAAATATATATATATTGATATTGTTAATTTTTTTTTTCTGTTTGAGCAGATCTATATTTCATAATACATTCAGATTTTTATATTTGTATTGCATATAATATTCTCTTAGCTGCATAATCAGTAATATTAATGATTTATTAATATCTTGGAGAAAATTACTTGCTTAAAACCAAATAAAAGTCAAAACAGCACTATTAGCAAGCATAAACAAGTTTATTATGGTATAACGTTTTCGGACGTATGTTTGGTCCTTCTTCAGTACCAAACATTTAGTTAAATACCATCTTTAATGGAACATTATAAAATAGAATCTATTTTAGAATTCTAGAATTCTATTTTATAATGTTCTGTTAAAGATGGCATTTAACTAAATGTATGGTACTGAAGAGGGACCAAACATAGGTCCGAAAACGTTATACCATAATAAACTTGTTTATGCTTGCTAATAGTGCTGTTTTGACTTAGATTTATTAATAACAGTCTTTCTTCACTCCTATTGTATCTTCAGAAAACATGAAGATTTATATTTTCAGAACATTGCAATATATATAAAGACTATTAAAAAAGAATAAAAAAGATGCATTGTATTTAGCTGATTTCACTGAGCACTGTATTCTAAAGTTGACCTCTTTAGTATTCAATAAAATAAATATTTCCCTTAAAATATTACAAATTGAAGCACTTTATGCAGTTGGTTATATAAAAATCTTTTATTCATAGTACTTTCAGTTAGTTTAATAACTATCTTCAACAAAAATATTTTTTTGTTGAAGATGGTTATTAAACTAACTGTTATCTTTATTTGTAAAACCGTTATCTTCTAACCGAAAGTACTACGAATAAAAGATTTTTATATAACCAACTGCATGAAGTACTTCAATTTGTAATATTTTAAGTATTTAGGATAAATGCAGTAATTGAGAACAAAATTAAATATTTCATGTTGTATGCTTATAGACTTCCATATAAATTCAAATTTTTTAGTTGGGCTGGAACATATATCAGATAATACATTGGTTTAATGGGAAAATTGAAATCTGGTATATGTCATTTTGACATAAATTTTGCTTTTTATCAACATAATTATTAATTTATATTGAAAACTCCTGAAGAATTCTTTTGGCTCAATTATTTATTTTTTCCCAATACAATATTTTGTTATTGGAATGGAAGCTTAAGATGGTGAAAAATTGCAATTATAACTGAAAACATTCTTATTAAATAAATTACTGTATTTTTGCTTGATACTGCTAAGGGTTATAGTTAATTCTCATACTTATGTCCATTCAATTCTATGATAGGGATGCAATTGGTAAATTCTGTAATTGGTCAATGCAATTCATATGCACAAGAGTCCATGTCCATTCGTGTAGTTTCATGTCTGTTTAGTTTATTATGATGATAAATAGCATAATAAATATTAGCAGTGGGAAATCCACAAATTTAGGACATTTCCAACTTCTGATCTTGGGGTTCAAACTGAACCTTATAACTTGAGAACCACTTAAAAGATGTTGCTAAGACAATTAGTTATTATTATATGAATTTATGTAAGATATAATAAAATTATATGTAATGAATACAAATATTTTAAAATATTTATTTTTTTGATATTGCAAAGATATTCATGATTTTTTTTATTCGAAATAATGTGTAGAAATCCCAGATTTTCATTGTCTCAGGTTATGTTATTCTATACTTGTGTTGTTTTCTAAAACAAATTTTATTAATCAAAATGAAAAAATTCATCACTCTTATATTGTTCTTATATTGTCAATATATTAGTATTTATAGTCTATATTAGGGATGTCCAACCTTTTGGCTTCCTTGGCCACATTTGAAGAAGAAAAATTGTCTCGGGTTATATATAAAAATATACTAATTCTAACAATAGTTGTTAAGCAAAAAAGTTAGTAAATAATGTATAATATATGATATTGACAGATGATAAGCAAAAATGTCAAATATTAGTCTTCATTTGTACAATACAGTTTCTACCATCCTGTGATATTTCTATGCAGTGAGAGGTTATCCATCATCCTATTCTGGTTAGACTACACTTTTTAAATGTTTATAATGTAAAAAAATAATTATTGTATATTTTAAAAACATGATAAGTGATTGGTTTATTTTTATTGAAATGTTTATTTCATTAATAAATTAGGCAATAAAAGCACTATAATGCAGTAGAGGAATATTTAAAAACACTTTTATTTTTTGAACTAACGTTTTCGGCTTTTTAAGGCCATCATCAGGTTTTTATACTCGAATAAAAAGTTTTGAATTTTCTCAACGGTTTCAAATAACATTCAGAGTTCTAAAACAAACAATCACAAATAATAAATATAAAAAATTACATGGCAACCTTTTATGTTTATTATTTGTGATTGTTTGTTTTTTCTGTTAAGTAATTTGAACTTTTAGAACTCTGAATGTTGTTTGAAACCATTGAGAAAATTCAAAACTTTTTATTCGAGTATAAGAACCTGATGATGGCCTTAAAAAGCTGAAAATGTTAGTTCAAAAAATAAGTGTTTTTAAATATTCCTCTACTGCATTATAGTGCTTTTGTTGCTTAATTTATTAATAAAGAGTGTAAGCAGGTATTGTGAATTAGCATGTTTATTTCATTTAATATTAATTTAAAATAATACTTTAATTTTATTGAATCATTTTCATTGATTTGTTTTTATTATATGAATTACAAATATAGGTGCTCCTCTAGTTACAAACATTTGTATTTATGAACAAGAAATTTCATTTTCAAATTTCACAAAATTTCAAAAACTCTTCAATAATTTTTAGTAATATGATAGGAAAGTATTCTAGCACCAATATAATGTAAAATTATGCAGTTAGTTAACATGTTACGGCAATTTTTGCATAACCACCATCTTGAAATATTTCAAGATTTCAAGATGGTGATTATGCAAAAATCTTTATTTTTGGAACTTTTTGTTCAAATCTGTAAAATAAGAAACTTTTAATTGGTCCCGTTGTGAAATATATTATAATATACAGTACATAAACATATTTCAGTATTTTTGGAGCCAACATAACAAGAGTATGAGTTACAAACAATCTGATATACAAACAAAATTTGCATATGAATTATGTTCATAACTAGAGTGATGCCTATATATTTACAATATATATATTATTAGGTTTTAAGTATATGAAGTAATATTATATGAAGTTCTCATTTTTAAAATGTTAATAAACATTGTAAATAAGCTCTCTCAACAATGAATTAATTTTCCATGTCCCAAAGTTGAATTACTTCTCATTATAAACCAAAAGCAATTCAAACTAAGAAAATGAAACTTACTTTAGCTCTTCTGTCATTGATGAGACTATTCAATAAGTATTTGCTTCTCACTGGTTGAAAACAAGGAAAACTTAAAGTATACAGATTGAAAGTTGTGATAATTTGTATCTCACCAATATATAAACAGTCTTGCCTCCAAACAATATAATATCTAATTCATTCCATTGATCTAAGATATGGATTCAATACTGGATCCTTAAAGGTTGGAAAGCCTAACCATATCCATCAATTTATAGTGAAGAATATCTATGTGGAAGCATGTTGCACTTCATCCTGGAGGATTTGAGATCAGTTCTAAGTTTCATATATCCAGAATTTTTTAAGGTGATCTGACTCTGGCTTGTTAATTTCCATTCTTCACCTCATAATCAACTTTACTGCAGATATACACAACCCATGGTTATCAACTACTGTTTAACCTCTGATGGGAAAGCAATATAAAACCAAGAAGGGAAGATCTCAAAACAGGTGCTACAACTTGCAACAGACATAGACAAAAATTGCTAACAAAACAATGAAGTGCATTTGAAAGAAAGTTTTTTTTTCTTCATTGATATTCAGACTTATTCCAAAGATTGAAAGAGAGGGAGAGAGAGAGAAAAAGACTAAACTATGGTTGACCCAACAAATCTTATTGATATGGAAGAAAGAAAGAAAAAGGTGAACAAGTCTGATTAAAAAAGGTTAAACAAAAAATTAAGAGAATGTAGAAAAGCCAAGAATGTTGGTTCAGCAGGCGATATGCTGAAATAGAGAAATTGCACTTAAGGTATAAAATGAGGAATAACACAACAAAATTAAAGAATTAATTCACAGAAAGAACAAGTTTTCAAATTTTAATTTCATTAAGTCCAAAGGGGGAAAAATCATTTTTGATAAGAATAAGATATTAAGGAGGTGGGCAGAATATGCTAGAAAATAATTTGCTAACCCAGAGGAAACATTCCTATAATTGACATTCCTGAGAGATCTTCAATCCTGATTAGTGAGGTAGAACAATTTATAAAAGAGCTAAAGAATGGTAAAGCTCCAGATATGGATGAAATAATATCTGAAATGTTGAGATCATTAAATGGTGATGGCATCAAGATAATAACTAATATATGTAACAACATATAGAGCACAAGATACATTCCAGAAGATCTGAGCCATTCAATTTTTGTTCCTATTCCAAAGAGGCCTAATGCATTGGATTGAATGTGTACTGTATTATCAGCCTTACGAATCATTTTATCAAACTCCTTTTAGGGCTGATTGCACGACATTTGGTCTAATCTGCAGAATAGTCATCAGTAGAATAATTTTAACTGCTTCAAAAATGTAAAGATTAAGTACAGTGTGTTGCATGATGCATAAGTTAGCTATCAGCCAAATAGCATGATGATAGTTATTGTGCATGCACTTTACCATAGCATCATGTTTGAACATGAAAGTGCTGATTAAGTTATTTATAGTTTTTGTATATTTGCAGCTCAGCTTTTAGTTTATTATTTAAAAAAAATATTCACCAAATACTGTATATGTATGCTTAAGCATATATTAGCATATTACCCAAATACTTTGCAATAATAGGTCTGATGTAGATATGAAAATATAGGTTTGTATTTCTGGTATTATTTACTCTTGTAGATCAATATATGTGGTTATAATTCACACACATAGTATATATAATATGTTAATAAAAATTTACTTATAAATTTAAAATAAAATAATGGACTTTTGATTTATAAAGTGCATATTTCACTTATTTTTGACATTAAATTTAACCATAAAACTGTTGATTTTCTTTAAACTAAATCTTAGATGAAAGTTATCATGGTGAAGAGTAAATGGATCTGTTTTTTTTCAGATATATTTGTTCTGGATTGAGATAAATGTAATCCAAATAATTTAAATCAAGATTATTTTCAGTTTCAGAATTGCTGCAATCTGCATTAGTAATTTGCTGGATAATCTATAGAATAAATTCTAACCTGTCAAAAATTGGCTGGTTAAATTATTTAGCAGTTTATCCTAGAGATTTGACCTCATGCTATGCAGCAAACTAAATCTTCAGATTAAAACAGGTTTTAATCTGCAGAATAAGACTCATGCAGCCAACCCTTATGAATTATTGTGTTGTCTGACCACAGAAAACCGTGGAACAAGAATACTATCTTCAGTTTAATAATAATAATTGAAAGCTATCTAGAAAAGAGAAGGATGTTTATCTCTGTTTTATTGATTATTCCAAAGTTTTGATTGCATAAAATATGAAGAACTGATTGAAAATCTAAGAGGAATTGGACTGGATGGCAAAGATATCAGATTAATTGCAAATCTTTACTGGAAACAAATTGCCTCTATTAGGGGGTATTCTATTATGGGAACAGGTCCAAAGAATTTACATTTGAAAAGGAGGTTTGTGACAGGGATGTGTTTCATTCCCTCTTCAGTGTGTATACAGAGGATATTTTTCAAGAAATTGAAAACCTGAGAGAGCTGTTGGTAGAATAAATATAAACAACTTAAGATATGTTTTAACGCACTGCTATTCTGTGACTTCATCACAAAATTCCAAAGCAACATGCTCATGAGCAACTTCTCATGGGCACATTAGTCGCGCATAAAAATTTTCTTTAAGAACTGCTGTTCTAAACTACAAACAATAATGAATAACAAAATCTTAGCTCTTCCATTAGTATTGGTGAGCAACATCTATGTATATTGTACAGTAATATATGTACACATTCTTTTAATTTTTATATAATAATCAATTATTAGAATTGTTAATTAGCATATATAGTAATTTATAAATAATGAGGAAAAAATTATTGGTCATGCTAATCTTTCAATAAATTATGTCCTTGATATTGATCCAAACATAGATTATAGCTTAAAATTTGGAAAAGAATTACAAAATATCTTAGCTCAATATAAAGAGATTTATAAGGACTTAGATAATAGTAAAAAATTAAACTTTGATAATGGATTTTATTGAGCTGATTCTGAAAATTTGTTTAGAAAACTAATTAATAAATCTGAGACAGAGGAAATTTGTGACAGTAATAGTGACTTTGACTGAAAAAGAAGACTGTTTTCATATTAACAAGAAAAAAAGATACAAAATAAGTTTGTTTTCATACATTTTAAGCAGTTTGCATTTTTATTCTTAAATGTTTGTTGTATAGCTATATAAAATTAAAATTAGTGTTTATTTGTAATTTGTTTTAAATAAAATTCAAATTATTAAATTGAATGTTATGGAACTTTACTCTTGATTTTTTTTCTGTACAAATGTTAGCTTTGATTTACATAATACTTTTACAGAACATATTTACCATCTAAATAATCAAAGGTTAGATTATTTGTTAAATTTTGCATATCATTATTTATTAAATTGAAAATGAAATAAAATTGTTAATTTACATTGTTTTTAAAAAAAATGAAAAATTTCAAATTATTTTTAAATTAGCAGTAAGGTAAATCTGAAAATAACATTAATTAAAATAATATAAGTTGACAAACAACTTTATATTACTTTAATTAATTACTTTAAATGAAATTACATTGCTTATTTATTACATTATTATTACTTTAAATTATTTTTATTTATTACATTATTTATTTCATTTTCAATTTAATAAATAATGATATGCAGAATTTAACAAATACATCTAACCCTTGATTATTTAGATCAGGGGTGGGCAAACTTTTGGGAAAAGGACCATATTGCATCAATGAAATATACCTAGGGCCGCACTTTCCCAGCGATCCCTATCCTTCACCATCTGATCCTCTTCATTGCAAGATATTTTTTATAAATTTAATATTTTATTGTGTATTTTATAATTTTTTAATTTATTTTATTTATTAGTTACTGCTATTTATATGTTTATTACTTATGCTTTAAATTTTGATATAATCATTACATTACACCAGGGGTGGGCAAACTTTTGGGAAAAAAAAACCATATTTCATCAATGAAATATAACCTAGGGCCGCACTTTCCCAGCGATCCCTATCCTTCACCATCTGACCCCCTTCATGGGTATGGGTGTAGCCCGTGGTTGGAAGTGATCCTGTCCTTTAGTAATTTATCTGATTGGAAAGGGGATAAAACAAAAACTCCCAAAACCCCACCTTCACCTAATAACTGTCTGAGGTGATAAAATTCTCTTAGAAAATTATGTAGCCAAAATAGAAAGATCCCAAGAGGTGCATTTGTTGACTAAGATATTATAAAAGGGTGACACGTTAAAATTTAGCCAATTTTCTTAGTAGATCAGGTTTCATTGGCCATTATATGAATCATGGGTCAAATGTCAAAAACTTGGCAGGGTCGAAATTCTGTTAGATTATGTATTAAAATTATAATTTAATCACTATAATTTGAAACAATAATTAAAAACATACTTGTTTAGGAAATTGCACAAATATTAAATATTAAAAACATACCTGCTTAGGAAATTGCACAAATATTAAATACAAACACCATGAAATTACGAAATTATTAAATACAAACACCGTGAAATTACGAAAGGTATTGAGTTGATTGAGTGACAAAACAATTTTATTTGATTTTGATCTTATGCAATGACATTTATTCTGGTTAACGGTTAATCAAATCTATTTATGTAAGAAATATGACACTGTAATGACACCTACAGTTTACCATTTGAATTAGAGTGAATCGGTGGAAGATGGTAATCGGGGTAAGAAGCTTATTTTTCTCTAATTCTTTAGTATTTAAACAGGTGGTGATAAAAGGTGGTTTATTCTACCCTCCTATAAACCCGCCAAAAATATAGATGATGGCTGTAATTGTCATGATTCTAATTGGACTCTACAGTATTTAAAGGCAGCACAAAATTTAAAGTGTGCCAAACATCTTCATTAAATTTTATTTCACATGTTAACATGATCTTTAGATACAAAAATAAATTTTCTTTTGTAATTTGTATTCATTAAAAAATTGAATGTAGAATTTTTCTGTTGAATAAACTGTGTTCCCAATCACAAAAAATCAAAGTTCCCAGCAAGTGTTGAAATTTTTATTCAAAAATTATACAGTCACTTTTTGAAGTGTTATTATTAATCATAATAATAAAAATCATCATACTAAAAATTAATATATGAATGTATAGTGGATACTTTAAAGAATATTTTTCTTTTGATGTCGTTATAATTTAGCCATTTTTAGTCACGTGATTAAAGATTGAATGTCACCCTGATCAATGGGAAAGATGGAAATATTTGTTTCAGGGTTAGATGCTGAATTTAAATTTTTATATTTATGATTTATTTTCATAAATTAAATGATAAGAACATATATTATGCATAATTCTGTAGTGTTCTGATTTGACCTTATATTATGTTTTTAATTGTCACTGTTTACTTTGGAGTGTTGTCTTGTGGAATACGAGCTGTCGTCGAGATTTTCTTGTGGAATATGAGCTGTCATCGAGATTGTTACAAACTATTGTTATTTCTTCTCTGTTGAAGATGGAGTGGCAGGTCCTGAAAAATGAACATTTCCGAAGATGGAGTGTCAGGTCGAGAAAAACGAACATTTCCTACATATTCTGTTCTACGAGTTTAACGAAGTTCAAATGCAGTAAATGGGGCTAGGAACATCTGTGAACTGTACGGAACTTGGATTGATGTTCCTAAACTCAAAACTAACAGATTTCTACAAAGGGATCCCAGATAACTACCCCAATGTTAGCAGGGAAGTTATTGACAATGACGGAGATTACATTGTTGAATAGTTGCTTGCTTGATTTGGTCAAATTTTTAACTGAATTTCATAAATAAAACACTAAACAAACAACTTAACAAACCTATATTTAAAATGCTACGGAATTATGCATCAACCTAATATTAGGACCTGAGTGTAGGTCTTTGAAGAAAGATTCGAATTGATTCAAAGAAAGTTTAAAACTTGCAACATAACATATAAACAGAGGAGGAATGAATTGCTTAAATGCTTCACAGATATATAATAGGCCTATATCTATCTTACAGAACGTTAGAAAGGCTATAATAGAAACTGATGGAAAATATGGCATGGAACCACACAGTAAATAATTCATTATATGTTTAATACTTAATTGCATATGAAGGGTTAGAAAAAAAACTGCTAAATCCACTTTCTTAAGTGTTTGGGATAACTTATTTTATATGGACAAATGGACAATTCCTACATCTTTCTTAATTAAAAGAGATTACTCTATATTAACTTTTGACTTTCGTATATGGAGCCACACTAAAGGCATCAAAGAGTTGAATGTGTCTCAAAAGCCACAACTTGATGACCTTGGATGTATAAAATATCCAATTAGCTGATTTTATTTAATTCTTGTAATTTTATAGAATTTAATAATTTAGTCTATTGATTTTATTTAATTCTTGTAATTTTATAGAATTTAATAATTTATTCTGTTTAAAATACATAGTATAGTGAACATGACGTTTGTGGATGATTAAAGAGTTCATTTTGGCTATTTATTAAAGTGAATATCATCCAAAGTGCAGTGGCATTTTACCCTGAATATTCTGGGTAAGATGACTAATTGTAAGTTTTTTTTTTAATTATAAATCATGACCCAATTGTTGTTTCAAAGTTTTTGATGGAGTCATATATGCAAAACACTTGTAAGTTTAAGTACAAAAAATATGAAATGAAAATATTCAAATTTAATGAGAGTTTTAGGGTCAAAAAGAAAAAGTGTGGTAACTTCCCCTGATCCACTATATTATTTATTACTTTTCTAGAAATTATATACAACTATATTGCTGAGATGTGGAACAGATTTGATATTTTTTTGTATTCATTTCATTTATCAATAAAATTTTTGGCATTATAGCTATTGGTTGGAGGGCCATATGCAGCCTGCAGGCCACGGTTTGCCCACCCCTGATTTAGATCGTAGATTTAAAATCTTTTCTTTGTGAAAATTCTTGAATTCAACCTTATTTTTATAATGAACTACTTTCAGAAACTGGTATATTATACACTTAATATCTTATGTAAAATGAATTGTAGTGGTAAATATAAATTTTAGTTTCAAATTATTATGAGCCTTAATATACAAGTATTCACATACATAACTTTAAACCATTGAAAAGGAATGAGAACACATTTAATGCTACAAACTAAATATTCAAGGGTACGAATCCAATTAAACCTAATTTATGCCAAATAAACCCTTTAATGATTATAACTGAATTTTAATAATTTGAATAATGCCAGTATTATCTTGGATTAAGAAACAAGTTAATAAATTAAGAATGGCATCATCTATGAATTAATAATTAATTATAATTTTATAATAAAAGTTCAACAACACTACACTAAACACAAACTAAAAAAATTATACTTAAAAGCCCTTTAGCAGTCAAAAGATTTTAATCAGAAACATTTTCAATGCACTTGGCATCTTCCTCAGCTCTACTACTACTACTATATTAGTAGTAGAGCTGAGGAAGACACCAAGTGCATTGAAAATGTTTCTGATTAAAATCTTTTGACTGCTAAAGGGCTTTTGAGTATTAATTTTTAATTATAATTTTATTTTTAATTATTTACTTATACTCCATGACACATAAGTTTGAGAAGTGGGCGGATCTAAACTGACATCATTACTATTGCCAGCCAACAGCTGTTAATGGGAAGTAATTTTTTATTAACAATTATTGGCTGCAATGGTAATGATGTCAGTTTAGATCTGCCCACTCCTCAAACTTATGTGTTGTGGAATATAGGCCTAGGATTGAACTGGGGACCTTCACGCTAGCATTCTGATCTTGTTAGACCAGTCATCAAGGTCACCTGGCAAGCTGATTCATCAGACATTATATTATTAATATTAGAATTTAACAATAGACATCAGACTTAGCTGATAGATTTAATAATGTTTGTTTTACTGGGAGAAAACATAACAAGATATACAAATTGAAAATTATCATGAGTGAATTTTGATATGAGCCTTTGTCATTTGGAGTATATCAAGGCAATATTTTAAATCTCTCCATAAAAAATTTTAGAGCTCCAAATCTTAAGGTTATAACAATTTATTTTTTCCCAAGATTCGTCAGTCAGTATCAAACAATGTACAGCCATATTCATCAGTCTTGATCAGAATTCATTATCTGCTTGACTTGATTTGAATTTCAAATTGATATTTAGCAATTTCTTGATTTTTAGTCAAAAATCAACTGAATTACTGCAAACACAGATTGAGGTAAAATGTTAACATATCTATGAAAATTGTTACTAGGATCAGACAAAAAACATGGAAGCTTTTGAATTAAATGAAGTAGAAATATAATAAAAATTTGTCATGATAGCATAAGATACATTTAATCAAAAGAATAATTTTAAAATTCATGATAAACTTGACTTTTGCTTGAGATATAAACATATTTATAGGCAAAATCGTGTTATCTTTAAACTGAATATATGCTCGCTTATAATTTTAGAATGGCTAATAGGTTTGGACAGATTTTGTGCCATTAGATACTGCTTTCATCTAAGGAGGCTTTAGGACTTTTTTTATTTTTTTTTATTTCATTTTAATTGAATACTAGTTAATTAAAGACAAGTTTACATGTAGTGTAAGCATTAATGATATAAATTTTTTATCTGACAAAAATCTATGCTACAAAATATGGCATCACTAAACATCAAAAGAAAATATTTATGTTCTTTTAAAATGTTTGATGTCCTCCTTTTCTCCCATTATGCATCTTGTGATTTTGAGTATAAATGCTATTATGTAATTAGCTTTCTGCATTTTCTAATAAATGCTATTGGAAAAAATATGGAAAGTGAATATGTGGACCTCCCCTTATACAGCCATGTCCGTTGGCTTAGTTGAGGTAATGTCTTGAATAAGTTTGTGTCATGTTTGGAACACATTCAAGTTTTTCTTAAATTCAGGGAAATGTTGTTCCTTTTCATGAACGATAAAGAATGGTTATGCAAATTGATGTTTCTGACTGATATAACTAAACACCTCAATGAACTAAACTTAAGTTTGCAAGGACAGAATCAAACTGCGCTCGAACTTTTTGAATATTGGATTTGCTACAAAATTAAGTATATTTTTATTTGATATTAATACTAGTACCTACAAATATTTCCCAAATGTTAAAGCAAATAAATCGACCATAGACAAAGATGAATTTATAACATACGTTGAAGCACTTAAAAAGGAATTTTCCAAAAGATGCACTTCTCAAATGTTAAAGCGCTTGCAAATAAATCGACCATAGACAAAGATGAATTTATAACATATGTTGAAGCACTTAAAAAGGAATTTTCCAAAAGATGCAGACTTTGAAGTCTATATGCCTATATTTTCCTTCCTCATAAAACCAGATTTAATAAATCCATTAATAATCCCATTTGATTTTTCAATTTTTGAGTGGATGAAAGTTTATAATTTTGAAATGGAACTTATCGAACTAACATCTTCA